>CATIWO010500690.1:0-16625 GCA_949673435.1 Macaranga tanarius
AATTAAACTCTTTAATTAATAATCAAATTAATATAAGTCTTCCAAGCACAACCTTTATGTGTGTGACTTACTAGGTTCAAGTCTAAGAGGCAATGGGAAATAATATTAACACTTAATATTATGGAAACACCTTTCCATACTGAATGTGAAAACCCCAATGTATCACATTTAGTATGGTAAGGTGTTTTCATGTTATTAAGTGTTAGTATTATTTTCCATTGCCATTTAGACTTGAACCTAGTAAGTCACACACACAAGAGTTGTACTTGTGGAGATTAATATTAATTTGATTATTAATTAAAAAGTTTAATTAATCAATTAAATTAATTGAATTGGATTTGCATGTACGCAGGGATCTAGCATATCCCGAAATCTAAATTCAAAGATCGGGACTTAATTTCAATTAAATAAATATTAATCTGGACTTGATTTAATATGTGATATTAAGTTCAAGGACTAGATTAATATTTGCCTCCAAATGCATTCAAAGATGGGCCATATATATTGATTAAGATGGGCCATTAAATGGACCATGTATATTAATAAAGATGGACTTGAAATGGACTTAGGATGTGGCTTTATTTAAAGAGTTTAAATAAGCCCATAAGTTGTCTAGTTTGCTATGGAGTGGGCTTCCTCTAAGTGTAGAGAAGCCCATATGTCCATTACTTTAGCCCAACTTATTAAGGGTTAATGAGATCAAAGGCTAAGGTTATCCATGTAGCCAAATACAACCCACTCACTTGCAAAACAAAGCCATGCACATAGATTGAGTGTGAGACACTTAATATATCAATTGCATGTGACTTGAGTGTGAAACACTTAAGTTGTTATTATTAATATAATATTGGTTTTGTTTAAGTTAGTGGAGAGTGTAGAGACAACACTCTAACTCCTAATGCATGTGACTTGAGTGTGAGACACTCAAGTCATAACTATTATCATATTTTATTTTAAGTTGATAGTTAGTGGAGTTTGTAGAGACAACCAACACACAACTCCATTTTGCACATTTTGAATTCATTTTGATATTCTAACAAAAGAGAGAAAAGTATTGAGAGTGTCTTCTTCCTTTTTCTTCTTAAAGTATAGAGAATTCAAATATACACAAGAGTTGTGTGCTTTCAAGTTAAAGCCATTGTTGTACAAGAGTTGTACAAGTGCAAGTCTATCATCCATTGGAGGTTGCTTCCTTGTTCCAAACATCCTAGCTTGGTGAGGTTCTTGCAAGCACCTTAGGTCAAAGAGGAGAGGCTTGTGGCTAGAGCATCACCATCCTTGGAAGTCTTCATTGTGAAACTTGTGTGTTTCAAGCTAGAGGCTTCACATTTGGGGAGCTTGAAGCTTGTAGATCAACATTAACCAAAACTCATTAAGCGTGCTACTAACTTGGAGTTTTGTAAGTGTTGTACATTCAATCCTTGGCATAAAAAGGTAAATAATTTACATCTTAATCATATGCAATTAACTCTTAATTACATTAACATAATAATAAACTCAATTATTATTACAAACCAAAGATGTTAACTAAGTCCATGATCAATCCTTGCATGAATGACAAGCATACATTCAATAAAATACAACTCTTACATGTTATAAAAGTAGCAAGTCAAGCAAACATGTGTATAACATTGTCCAAGATGCATATAGTGTGTTTTGTACATAAATGGGGTCACTTTTAAGCATTCAAAACAATTTTGGCAGCCTTGTACATGGCTTGGCACTTGGCCATGTGCCTGGTCATATGTCCTTTTTAGTTTCTAGGCAGCATGCAACATGGCCATGTACACGACCGTGTACATGGCCGTGTACACTCTTCCAACCACCAAAAACACACTATTTGAAGTTGCAACACTTGCAACAAAGGCCACAACACTTGCAACCATTAAAATGCCCAATCACAACACTTGTACTTTTTAGCATGTAAAGCAACTCACAAATAAAACAAATGGCCACAACACTTGCAACCATTTAAATGCTTAATCACAACACTTGTAATTAATATTATCCATATTCACAACACTTGCAAATATCAACATTTTAGCATGTAAATTATATGATAATACTACTTGAAAGGGAGGCCACCTTCAAGTGGAGGGCCTTTTCATAACTTTTGCGGTGACACCCACTTTTACCTCAGAGATGGTTTTACGTGGCACCTCTCAGCACTCCATAACCTTTGGCTCAGGTCACGTTGGGGTAAGAGCTATACTTCGTCACAGCTCACATGTGAGAACCTTCGATCATGAGAAAGGCTAGGTATGTGCAACCCAGAGCCTCTAACCACACTTTGATACCACTTGAAGAAAAGTGTGATCATGTAACAATAAAAAAAGTATAATTTTAAAATTTTTTATCCCATACAACACTTGCATCACACATGAACCATATCCATGCCCATAGATCATATCACATGGCAAATATATAGCTAAACATGCATCTAAGACAACATAATACATCAACAAATAACTAAGTCATGCATTCACATTATAAGACCCCCCAACTAAGGGTTTGGTAACACTTATAAAACTCTAAGTTGGTAGCACACTTGATAAGCTTTGGTTGATGTTGATCTACAAGTACCTAGCTCCCCAAATGTGAAGCCTCTAACTTAAAACATATAAGTTACACAAGGATGATCTTCAAGGATGGTGAAGCTTTACCCATAAGCCTCTCTTTTATTTTATACCTGAGAGTGTGTTAGAGCCACTCCAAGCTTGAATGTATAGAACAAGGATGCAACCTTTAATGGATGATGGACTTTGAACTTGTACAACTCTTGTACAACAATGACTTTAACTTGAAAGCACACAACTCTTGTGTATAGTTGAATTCTCTACACTTAGAAGAAGAAGGAAGAAGACACTCTCAATCCTTAGTCTCTCTTTTGTAAGAATATTAAATTTTCTCTCAAAATGTGCAAAAGCATTAGTTGGCTTGGTTGTCTCTACACACCCCACTAACTATCAACTATAACCAATTTGATAATAGTTTGATAATAACTTGAGTATCTCATACTCAAGCCACATGCAATGCCATAGCTTGAGTATCTCACACTCAAGCCCCATGCATTGCTATACTTGGGCCTTGAACTCCTTAAACTTTTCAAAGGATTCACTCTTATTCTTCATAAGAAATAAGTGGCCATATCTTGATAGATCATCTATAAAGGTAATAAAGTAGTAGAAACCACCTCTAGCCATTTTACTAAATGACCCATATGCATCACTATGTATAATTTCCAACAAATCATTGGCTCTTACCATTTGTCCAATAAATGGTGATCTAGTCATCTTACCTTGAAGACAAGTCTCACAAGTTGGATTGGATTCAAATTCAAGATTGGTCAAGATTCCCATCCTTTCCAACTTCATGATCCTATGCTCCATAATATGACATAATCTCAAGTGCTAATATTTGGAGTTAGAGGCATTTTCAATTAGCATTGCTTTCACATTATATTGAGGCTCATTGTTATTGGACATATTATCAACATAATATAGTCCATATATTAAATAACTCATGCCTATCAATTTATTTTCAAAATAAATCTTACATTCATCTTTACTAAAAAAGAATTCATAACCCTACTAGTCAAACTAGAAATAGAGATAATGTTTTTATAGGCATTAGGTACATATAATACACCCTCTAATAACAAAACATGATTATACAAATCAATTGTAGTGGACCCTATAGCTTTGGCCGTAACACTTGCTCCATTTCCTAGCTTTAAGATCATATCATTGGACCTCAACCTTCTCTTATTTTGCAGATCCTCCAAAGATGCACAAATGTGAGAACTTGCATCGGTATCTAATACCCATGCATTAGATGAGCTCTTAGAATATTTAGAGGCTAATAAATTAGAGAAAGTCTCACTTTCTCCATCCTTGCCTTTTCCTTTTATCTTGAGAGACTCAAGGAACTTAGGACAATTGCTATTCTAATGTCCTTCACCTTAGCAGTGGAAACACTTTCCCTTGCCTTGATCTTCCTTTACGGTGGTCTCGGGCTTGATAACACTTTCCTTGCCTTTATGTTTGGCTATTCCACCCGAGGGTTTAACAACACTTGCCTTGCCTTTATTTTTGTCACGTATAATGGATAGCGGGTTTGTGGGTCTCATGTTATCAAATTCTGTAAAAGGTAACAAGATTGATTAGTTGTATGACATTGCAGTCACCATTAGATTTCGTCTTTAATCATAATGGGCTCCCACTAACTTGGTGAATCCTAGACTTCCAAGTAAGAAATGGAAATCCCTTGTTAGATGGATTTCTAGTGGGTAATGGAGTTCTTAATGGGCCACTAATATCCCTCAGGTGCACATTGTCATTATTGGAATAATAGTTCTCATTAATTGGACAACTCTTGTCCATCATATCTCATGTGAGGTTCCATAAATTCGGTTCCTAATGTTATGGGCCTTAGGTGCGCCTAATTGCCGTTATTGGCCTTTAGCATTAGTTAAGTCCATACCATTGGATTAGTGAAGTGTATGGATTTGAACACTACAAACCTCAGGTGCTCCCATTTGCCGTTATTGTCCCATAGTGTATCCATACACCCCCAACATCTCATGCTTAACAATAACACTATATGAATCTCTTAGCCCTCATGCACACCCCTATATGTCCATAGCTGATGCACATAAGTCTAAAACCATGCAAGTTATTGCTCTAATGGAGAGCCTAGACCTAAATTTTATTGGAAGATTTTTGGGTCTTTATTAAGGTCTCACTTTGCACATTAGCCATTTTACAATATATATATATATATATATATATCTCATACATACATTGCATGCTAATATTCACAACATATATATATCATACATAAATTGCATGCTATTCATCTATATATATCTCATATACATATATAGTATTCTTCAACATACATATTTCATACATACATTGCATGGCATTATTCATCCACCCATATACATATCTCATACACATATATCATACCTCAACATATATATTACATATATATATTAAACATGCAAAATGGATGCACAAATAAGGAGTGATTATAGGTCTTTCCTAATTCTATTCTAACTTTTAGAATAATTACAAGTGGGCCTAGCCTAAGAAAAGCCTTCATTCTATGAGCCTCCTTAGTCACCATCATCATGGGCCTTGCCTCCAAGCCTCCAAGGTTGAACGGACCTCCAATTGAACTCTTTAATCTTACATTCAATCCTTGGCATACCAAGGCAAATAATTTATATCCTAAAACTATGTAATTAACATTTAATTACATAAATAATAATAATAAAATTAATTATTATTATAAACCAAAAAATGTAAACTAAGTCCATGATCAATCTTTGTATGAATGACAAGCAAATATTTAATAAAATACAACTCTTGCATATAATAATGTATTTTCCAAGTCAAACAAATAAGAAAAAAAAAAAAAAATTGGTGAATAGTACTGCTATAGTACCGAGCGAACAGTACTGTGAACAAAATTGCTACAGTTCGTGAACAGTACTGTTGCCCTTTTTTTTATTAAAAAATTATATTATTAATCATCTTTAGTCATAACTCTTGTAACTTAAAACATGTTTAATCACAACACTTTCAATTAAAACATAATCTATATTTACAACACTTGCAAATATTAACATGCTTAATCAGCATATTCACAACACTTGTAAATATCAACATGTATAATCACAACACTTGCAATTATTAATATTTTTAGCATGTAAATCATCTGATAGATGGCTTTGATACCACTTGAAAGGATTAGATTCATAGGCAACCAAAAATATAGGGAATTTTAAAATTTTTAATTGCATGCAACTCTTGCATCAACACATGAAACTCTTGCATGAACACATGAATCTATCCAAGCCCATAGATAATATCACATGTACTCTTACATAGCTAAACATGCATCAAGGACAACATATCAACAAATAACCAAGTCATGCATTCATAATATAAGACCTAGCAGCTAAGGGTTTGGTAACACTTACAAAACTCGAAGTTGGTAGCACGCTTGATGAGCTTTGGTTAATGTTTATCTACAAGATCCAAGCTCCCCAAATATTAAGCCTCTAGCTTGAAACACACAAGTTCCATATTGAAGACTTCTAAGGATTGTGATGCTCTAGCTACAAGCCTCTCCTCTTTGACCCAAGGTGCTTGCAAGAGCCTCACCAAGCTAGGATGTATGAAACAAGGAAGCAACCTCCAATAAATGATGGACTTGCACTTGTACAACTCTTATACAACAATGGCTTTAACTTGAAAGCACACAACTCTTATGTATATTTGAATTCTCTACACTTGAAGAAGAAGCAGGAAGAAGACACTCTCAATCCTTTTCTCTCTTTTTCTAGAATATCAAAATGCTCTAAAAAATGTTCAAAATGGAGTTATGTGTTGGTTGTCTCTACAAAATCCACTAACTATCAACATAAAAACAATATGATAATAGTTATGGCTTGAGTATCTCACACTCAAGTCACATGCATTAGAAGTTAGAGTGTTGTCTCTACACTCTCCACTAACTTAAACTAAACCAATATTATAATAACAATAACAACTTAAGTGTCTCACACTCAAGTCCCATGCAATGCTATAGCTTGAGTGTCTCACACTCAAACTATATGCATTTGATAGATTGAGTATCTCATACTCTATCTATATGCATGGCTTTGGTTTATAAATGAGTGGGTGGTGTTCGGTTATATGGATAACCTTAGGCTTTGACCTCATTAACCCTTAATGAGTTGGGCTAAGGTTATGGACATACGGGGCTTCTCTACACTTAGAGAAAACCCACTCCATACCAAACTAGACAACTTATGGGCTTATTTAAACTCTTTAAATAAAGCCCCATCCCAAGTCCATTTTAAGTCCATTTTAATTAATATACATGGTCCATCTCATGGCCCATTTTAATTAATATACATGGTCCATCTCATGGCCCATCTTAATTAATATACATGGGCCATCTTAATCAATATACATAGTCCATCTTATGGCCCATATATAAATACATTTGGAGGCAAATATTAATCTAGTCCTTAAACTTAATATCACATATTCAATTAAGTCCAAATTAATATTTATTTAATTATAATTAAGTTCCAATCTTTGAATTTAGATTTCGGGATATGCTAGATCCCTGCATATGCGCAAATCCAATTTAATTAATTTAATTGATTAATTAAACTCTTTAATTAATAATCAAATTAATATTAATCTCCACAAGTGAAACTTTTTGTGTGTGACTTACTAGGTTCAAGTCTAAATGGCAATAGAAAATAATATTAACACTTATAATATTATGGAAACACTTTTCCATCCTAAATGTAAAAATCCCAATTAATCACATTTAGTTCCCATAAGTCATGAGTGACCTCTAATATAGATGCCACGACTACCCAAATAGAAATGAATGCTTTATGTAGATCCTCAAGAACCACATAACACAATTACCATACACTAAATATCCTTTCATTACAAGATCCCGATATTGGCTAGAGTCACAGTTTAGTCAAACTCTAATTGGCTCAATCATATGACCTCATCTCAAGTTCAATTTTTGATGAAACACGACTTCTACTTGAGACTCTTTCTTGCATCAAAACTCTTTCTAGCACCGAAACACTTTTCGGGTAAGTTCAGTTTGACCTAGCCAGGTACTTATTCATCAAGAATAACTTAGATAGCATAAGATCTTATCCCGGTTCACTCCATGCAATGAATTCCATCTTGGCCGATCACTCATACCTACATATAACCAACTAGAGCCACCATACACTATATATCCATGCGTGGCTAGCACAAGTATATAAGCGGAAACAAACTCTAACCAACCATATGTGGATGACCGTGTTGCCTCAGGTCAAAGGACCATATGCACCATTATGTCCAAGATTGTGATTGTTGACTAAAGTGAATATCTATGCAATCACAAATCTTACGTCACAAGTTTGATCCACCCATCATATGAGTATCCACATGTCTATTCTGATATCTCATATCAAGTAGCATGAGACTCACTTCCTCCCACTATCGATCAAAGAAAATAGACAGAGGTGATAGTCTAAGGATTAATACTACCCAAATATTAATCCAACAACTATGAACATTTATAGCATATGTACCAAATGAGTTTGTCACTCATATTATCAACTCTTGATAATAAACTCATTCAACATAATACCAAGGGTAAATATTCAAATAAACTTAACACTTAGTTTAAATGAATATTTCATTTCCATAAGGATGAATATACAATGTTCATATACAGTAATGGCCCTAGGGTACATCTATACTAACAGCTTAAAAACTCATGTTTTAATATCATCATGAGTTATTTCTCTCTATATATTTTCACATTTTTAGACTCTTAGATCTCATAGATAGACCTCTCAACTTGCTTCTCAGGAAACCCAGATGAGATGGTGTTGGTTCTAGCTGGAGGATGCATGTTTCAGTGGTTTAGAAGTGGGTTTATCTTCACATTATGTTTTTTCTCAGGATCTTCTATCTTCCTTGAGTAAATGAGGTATTGGATATGGTTTAAGGCAATCATCAGTTGATTGGCGAGAAATCTAGTGGTAATGGCAATAGAGGATTATGTCTAGGTGATGAGGTAATGGGTTAGGTAAAGCTCTTGGTTCAAGTACTTTCAGAAGGTTTTTTTTTATCGAAGTCATTGGAAGACTTTAGAAATAGGAAAGTTCAAGTTTGAGTACTTTTAGTTGGGTCAGTTAAAGGCATTCACAATTGGGCTTCGGTTACAGGTGAAGTTCACATCAGCAATGCAGGTATAAGTGTTTTGGTTTTAGCTCGATAGAGGTGGTTTACCGTAGGTGTTTTTGTGCTGAAAGGTCTTCCTCATCTTTAATTTTGATTATAGCTTTATGAAGAGCTCAAAAATTAGGGTAGTAGGTAAACATTTTCTTGCAAAAAATATAGTAAAGACCCCTTTATCTCGATCTGCTCATCTTTCGGAGCTCTATCTCTCATTTAGGATACCTTTACCCTCTATTTGGTGATATAATCATAGAAGGTCTTTCCAAGCTTTTGTTTGGTAGTTTTAAGATCCCTTTTTGTGACATCCAATTAAGTATGGTATTCATACTACTTGATGAACTCTTTGCACAGTAGCATCCAATCATTCTTGATTTCCTCTTCCAAGTCAAAGAACTAATTGGTCCCTCTTATAGTAAAGTGAAGAAGAACTTGATAATCTGTGAGTCAGTAAATTTTTTGGGTGCCATGAAAGTTACATATTGCCTTAAGTTCACTTTTAAATCTCCAATGCCATTGAACTTAGTGAAATTCAATAGTTTAAAGTCTTTGGGTAAGGGCTCATCTTTGAAAAGTGCAAGGTCAATAAAATCTTTGCTCCTGGTAGAATTCTTGTCTTTCAACATGAACTTAAGTTGTGCCATCCTATTGGCCAGTATCTTAACCTCCTATAGTGATTCAGCCTTAGTCAGATTAGCTAGTTTAATACGAGGTTGTGGTGGTGCTCCTCTCAGGGCTTGGTAGTACTCATCATCCTCTACTTCGACATGCTCAGGCATGTGTATGACCACTTTCCCTTTATCAATTTTGGCATTGACAGAGCCTAATGCTTTATTCAGTTCCTTTTCCTGTTGGACTTAATAACTACTCTATAGTAGTCTTTATCTCGGCATGAAGAATCTCAGTAAAAGTAACATTACGAGCCATCTTCTTGAATGATACATCCCACTAGTTATCTAACAACTAGGATCTGTAACAATCTATTGGAACCGTTGCCCAAGGATCTATCTAGCATAAACTAAAGGGAATTAGCAACACTGGTTATCTAACAACTAGCACCTCTAATTATCAAGGTTTGAATTGCAACACGCTCAAAGCAAATTCAGAAAATAGCTCTCGCAAGAACTCAAGAAAATTCAATTAAGAATTTGAATAATATCAATCAACTTATTAAAATAATAATGTTGATATAAGTATTTACAAACTTGTAATGCTAAACCTAAACTAATTCTAAAAGAAAACAACTCTTTAGGAATAAATAATTATATTCCTAATTAAACACAAATTCTAATTAGTAAAGAAAACATAAAGAAAATCCTAATTAGTCTAAAACTAGTCATCGAGACACGGGCGTGTCGAAAGGCCACACGAGCTCCGAGAGTTTTAGTAACTTGGCAGACTTCAACATGACTTGGGACATAGCTTCTTCCATGGGCGTGTTTCCATGGCACCTCAGATCCCAGCATATAACATAGCTTCATACACGGGCATGTCTTGGAATACAACCTAGTATACGGGCATATAGATACCCGTGTACACCTTTGGAAATTTTATGAACATTTAACGCACAGGCGTGTATTGTCTTGATCACAACTAAACAAATTGATTAACTTAGTTTCCACTAAATCATCTCCTTTTTGTTCCATAGGCTCGAGACTCCTTTGTATAAGTTCTTTAGAAGCGTCTTTCATCTTCTTAGCTCAGGATCTTATGATTCGTCCTCCATCATAATTCAAAGGATTTGAATTGGATCTTGTGTCTGTATATCCATATGCATCACTCCCCCCTTCCTTGAAAGGATTCGCCCTCGAATCTTCACCTTCAAAATCAAAAGGAAAAAGGTCAGATACATTAAAGGTTACAAAAACATTATACTTACCTATGAGATCTAATTTGTAGGCATTGTCATTGATTCTTGCCACAACTTGAAATGGTCCATCTCCTCTAGGATGTAGCTTAGATTTCCTTTGAGTAGGAAACCTCTCCTTGCGCAAATGCAACCAAACCCAATCTCCAAGCTCAAAAACCAACTGTTTACGTCCTTTATTCCTTTGATTCGCCATCTATTGATTTCGTCTTTTAATATTTTGCCTTAATTTTTCATGTAAATTGCGCACAAAATCTACCTTTCGAACACCATCTAAATTAACTTGCCCACTCATTGGAAAAGGTGATAGATCCAATGGTTTTAAAGGATTAAAACCATACACAATTTCAAAAGGTGAATAATGTGTAGATGAATGCGTAGCCCTATTATATGTAAAGTCTATATGAGGCAAAATCTCATCCCAAGATTTCACGTTCTTCTTAATTATAGCACGTATGAGTTGTCCTAAGCTCCTATTCACAACTTTGGTTTGACCATCAGTTTGTGGATGATATGCAGTACTAAACAACAACTTAGTTCCTAATTTCACCCACAAAGTCTTCCAAAAGTAGGATAAAAACTTAGTATCCCTATCACTCACAATAGTTTTAGGTATACCATACAAACACACTATATTCTTAAAGAATAAATCAGCAATATACAATGCATCATCGGTTTTATGACATGGAATAAAATATGCCATCTTAGAGAACCTATCAACAACCATATATATGCTATCATTACCACGCCTAGTCCTAGGTAGTCCAAGTATAAAATCCATAAATATATCTACCCAAGGTGATTGTGGAATAGGCAATGGTGTATACAAACCATACGAATGCACCTTAAACTTAGCTTGCAAACATGTGATACAATTAGCACAATACTTAGATACATTAAATTTCATATTAGGCCAAAAGAAGTGCTCATATAAAATGTCTAATGTCTTAGCTATGCCAAAGTGTCCCATCAAACCCCCCTCATGTGCCTCCTTAATTAACAACAAATGCAATGAACATCTAGGCACACAAAGTTGCTTTAAATGGAACAAATACCCATCATGTCTATAAAATTTGTCAAAGGTAGTTGTCTCACATGTATTATATACATTGCTAAAATCAAGATCATATGCATACAATTCTTTAATATGCTCAAAACTAAGTAATTTAGCATCCAAAGTGTTAAGTAAAAAGTACCTCCTTGACAATGCATCAGCCACAATGTTTTCCTTACCTTGTTTATATTTGATAATATAAGGAAAAGACTCAAGAAACTCACTCCACTTAGCATGTATTTTATTGAGCTTATTATGTCCCTTCAAATGCTTCAAACTCTCATGATCAGTATGGATAACAAACTCCATAGATAGTAGGTAATGTTGCCACGTTTCCAATGCCCTTACCAAGGCATACATCTCTTTGTCATATGTCGGGTAATTAAGTGATGTGCCACTTAATTTCTCCCTAAAAGATACAATTGGCTTACCCTCTTGCATTAGAACAGCTCCTATTCCCATTCCAGAAGCATCACATTCAATCTCAAATGTTTATCAAATTTAAGCAAAACAAGAATAGGTGCAGAAATTAGTTTAGATTTCAGCATGTTAAAAGCATCCTTTTATTCCTTTCCCCACCTAAATCCAACATTCTTTTTAATTACTTCTACCAAAGGGGCAGCTTTGCTAGAAAAATCATGCATAAAATGTCGATAAAAACTAGCTAAGTCATGGAAACTACAAACATTCCCGACATTCCTAGTGTAGGCCAAGTTTCAATAGCCTTAACCTTCTCATGATCAACCTCTATACCATGCTTACTAACAATATATCCTAAAAATATAACTTTAGGCACACAAAATGAACATTTAGCAAGCTTAGCATATAACTTTTGTGCTTGTAAAACACTAAAAATAGATTTAACATGCATAATATAGTCCTCTAGTGATTTACTATACACAAGTATATCATCAAAATAAATAACAAACTTACCTATAAAATCCCTCAAAACATGGTTCATTAAATGCATGAATGTACTAGGAGCATTAGTTAAACCAAATGGCATGACTAACCACTTATATAACCTATATTTTATTTTAATGGCAGTTTCCATTCATCACCTATTTTCATTCTAATTTGATGATACCCAGCCATTGAATCAATTTTAGAAAATATACATGCACCATGTAATTCATCCATGTCATCTAAATGAGGCATAGGATGGTGATACTTTACAGTGATTTTGTTGATGGTGCGACAGTCAACACACATACGCCATGTTCCATCCTTCTTAGGCACAAGTAGTATGGGTACAACACAGGGACTTATACTTTCTCTAATCAACCCTTTAGACAATAACTCATCCACTTGACGTTGTAATTCATTTATATCTTTGGGGTTACTCCTATAGGCTGGTTTGTTTGGAATTTGTGCTCCAGGAATAAAATCAATTTAATGTTCTATCCCTTTAATGGTGGCAAACCATCGGGCATAGGCTTAAGAAATAAATCATCAAATTCCTTCAATAACACTTAAAAAGAACTAGGTATAGAAGAGAAATTGGGTTAGCATCAAAAGATAAACATGCACCCTTAAATACTAATAGTATCATAGGTTGCTTACTTAGATAAGCCTTTCTAATCTCACCCTTTCTTGTAAAGAAATTGCCTTTTACCTCTTTTTTTACACTCTTTGCACACTATTCTCTCCTTTTGCGTGTGCAATCTCAATATTTTTACTCTCTCTATACATCCCCTCTATTTTCTCTCCTTTTTCTTCTCTTTCCTCACACCTCTCTTGGCTTTTCTCATAACTCTCCTTTTACTGGTGCACCTTTTCTTTTTCTTATACACTCTCACATTCACTCAAAATTTTCTAATCTTCATGCACTTCCTTAGGCGACATAGGTAATAAATTGATAATCCTACCATTCATCTTAAATGAGTATTTGTTAGTAAAAACATCATGTATGACTCGCCTATCATATTTCCATGGACGTCCTAATAATATGTGACTAGCTTGGATAGGAACTATATCATATAACACCACATCACAATAACGTCCAATAGAAAATGTATTCAATGCTTGCCTAGTGACCTTAATATTCCCATTTTCATTCAAACATTATAATCTATAAGGTCTAGGATGTTTAGTTGTTTTAATCCCCAATTTATCAACTAAAGTAGCATTAATAACATTAGCACAACTTCCACCATTTATAATCATATTACAAAATTTATCATGTATCATGCATCGAGTATAAAAGATGTTTTCATGTTGTACCTCTTCCTCCTTAGTTTGCATGTTTAAGCATGCCTAGTAACTAAAGTGTAGATTGGTCCTTATGGGGCTGATTCCTCCTACACATCAGATGCATCCTCCAATGGTGGTATATCACTCAAGTCGTCGTCATCATCCACATCCTTACTCACCACCTCCCCATTGCGTAGGGTCAAGATCTTGGCATTGGGACATTATGTAGCTTTATGCCTATATCCCAAACATCTAAAGCATTGAATATTACTTGACTTACCTTTAGATTTGTCATCCTTAGGTTGTGTCTTTGATGTAGTAACATCCTTGATTTTACTTGGCTCAAATTTTCCCTTACTTGCACTTATTTCTCCTCCTTTGTTCTTCCAATTTGATTTCCATATAGTTGTAGGAGTCGAATTTATTTTGGTTTTTCACCTTCAATTGCTTTTCCACCTTGATTGTCATGTGTACCATGTCCTCCAAATCTACATAATGATGCAATTCAATAAGGTTATCAATTTCATGATTCAAACCTGATAGAAAATGTGGCATAGTAGCCTCTCTATCCTCCTTAATATTAATACGAATTGTGGCCATCTCCATCTCTTGGAAATACTCTTCAACACTCCTAGAGCTTTGGTTCAACCTTTGTAACATGTTATACACCTCTCTATAATAGTGTTGAGGCACAAATGTCTTCCTCATTATGGTTTTCATCTCAACCATGAGGTAATCGGTCCTTCTCCACTTCTATGTCTAATGGAGGTAAATTGATCCCACCACACACTAGCATAGTTAGTGAACTCCACGGCGGCCAATTTTACCTTTTTCTCTTCAGCATAATTATAGTACTCGAACACCCTTTCAACCTTCTTTTCCCACTCCAAGTACGCCTCTGGATCACTCTTCCCTTAGAAAGTTGGAATCTTCATCGTGATTGATCCCAAATTACCATCTTTGGTCTTGCCTTTGTTAGCACGTGTCGATCCTTCTTCGGTGGCCTCCTCTTCTAGATCATTGACGAGAATGCATCGATCCTTGCTCGGATAGGGGTACGTATCTCCAACCTTTCCAAACATTCATGGACTTTCTGATTGTCACTCCTCATATCCTCTTATTGAGCCAACATTTTTTACAACATTGCTTGTATTGCATCCAATGTAAACTTCTCCTTTGTATCTATAATGCAAATTTGAAAAGAAATTAAATAGAAAATTCCTATTCTAGCACTCCCTCATGTGTTTCTCTCAATTAATTAGAAACTCCCTAATGCACTCATAATTAAGCACACACGAAGAATTTCCTTTCGAGTTCTTAATTGAGCTAAACTCTTACTACTTCTAAGAGAATTACAAAACAAACTAGATAATCAAATCTATTAGTGAAAGAAAAACTAAAAGATATAAGTGTAGGGCTGTTTTGGGTGAATTCCGGTATGTCTGAATTTTAGGGTCTATTTATGCATAAATTTTGGTGTAATTTTGGATGATTAACGGGTAGAAAGAAGGTTAAAGATGTAGAATGATGTAAGGTAGGTAGACAAAGAAAATAAGTCAAAAGTATGCAATTAGGATGTGTTTTCAAGGGGTAGAATGCTTACCCACAAATTTTTTTGATGCAAAGGATGATGATCAATAGGGCTTCCTTGATGTTTGTTGAGGCCGAATTGCTGGATGCAAATTTTGATGCGGATGAACTTTGATAATAATTTTTTTATCAATGCACAAATACTACACTAGGGATACATAGCTTACACTAGAGCCAAAGCTTTGATACCAAACTGATACATCCCGCTAGTTATCTAACAACTAGGATCTGTAATAATCTATTGGAACCGTTGCCCAAGGATCTATCTAGCATAAACTAAAGGAAATTAGTAACACTAGTTATTTAATAACTAGCACCTCTAATTATCAAGGTTTAAATTGCAACACGCTTGAAGCAAATTCAAAAAAATAGCTCTTGTAAGAACTCAAGAAAATTCAATTAAGAATTTGAATAATATCAATCAACTTATTAAAATAATAATGTTGATACAAGTACTTATAGACTTGTAATCCTAAACCTAAACGGATTCTAAAAGAAAACAATTCTTTAGGAATAAACAATTATATTCCTAATTAAATACAAATTCTAATTAGTAAAGAAAACATAAAGAAAATCCTAATTATTCTAAAACTAGTCATCAAGACATGGGTATATCTGAAGGCCACACTGGCATGTACAAGCTCCGAGAGTTTTAACAACTTAGCAAATGAAGGATAGTGTGATAGTGTAACAATAAAAAATGCGGAATTTAAAAATTTTGATTGCATGCAACATTTGCATTAAACATAAAACACATCCATGCCCATAGATCATATCAAATGTTCTCTTACATAGCTAAACATGTATCAAGGATAACATTTTATCAACAAACAACCAAGTAATGCATTCACAACACAAGACCTAGCAACTACGAGTTTAGTAACACCTACAAGAACTCCTAGTTAGTAGCACGCTTGAAAAGCTTAGGTTGAAGTTGATTTATAAGCTCCAAGCCCCCTAAATATGAAGCCTCTAGCTTGATACACACGGATTGGACAAGGAAGACCTCTAAGGATGGTGATGCTCAAGCCACAAGCCTCTCTTATATAACCCAAGGTGCTTGCAAGAACCTCACCAAGCTAGGATGTATGGAACAAGTAAACAACCTCCAATGGATGATGGTGTAGTACTTGTACAA
>CATIWO010500770.1:0-15552 GCA_949673435.1 Macaranga tanarius
ACATTAATATATTTTAAATATTCTAAAACAACCTATTTAACATGTGTTCTAAAATCTTACGATTTTACGATTCGATTTTACGATACGAGTTTGTGGGTACTCGTCCGATTCTATGTTAGAAAAGCGATTTTAACAACCTTGGCTGAAATGATATCTATATCAAATTTACATCTTTCACACTGGTAGACACAACATGCCCACTTCTTGTTACAAGCATTACAAATAGTGTAGCCTAGTTCATCAACAGGAGCAAGCAAGAGTGGGCAAGGGTGAAAGAAAAGGTGGATCTCTCGTGGAAGCTCAGAGCAGGACTTGTGTAGTAAAAATCTACAATCATTACAAGAGTAGGCCTCACCTGATATGTCCTCCATACAAACATAGCATCGTAACTCGTATCCACGCATCTCCTCACACAACCCTAAGGGATGATGATGCAAGAAATGATTGATCTCCATGATATCTTGACTTCTCTTTCCAGTGGAAGAGAACTATAGAATGTTGCTGGTATCGCACACACATATAACATTCGTAGTCATAGGATGATTAATTAAGTAAGCAACGAATTGCGGAAACTTTTTGTTTTCAGAAGTTAGAAGTGGACTGCAGAGGGCCAGATCCTTTAGAAAACCCTCCATCATATGTTGTGAGAAAAAGGAATGCACAAGAAAGGAAATTAAATAAGAGGATAGAATAGAAAAGAAAATAAAAAAATAGAAATATTAAGAGAATAGAATATAATTTTCCTTATATGCTTCATATTAGATCCACCTTTCACCAAAATGGCCCACGCCATTTTAGTTTGATTTCTCCTTTAATTATAATTGTCTCATTTTGCTTGTTTTTTTCCAACAGCAAAGTGGGATTCTCCCGCTTTCATTCTCCAACAGTTGAATCATAATTTCAGTCTCCAACACCTTCATGCTTTGCTTAGCAAGGAGCTTTTTCATGATATGATCTCTTTGAGATGATAGAAAAAGACGTTGATATGCAGATAATATATGTCTAATTTATTATACATTTGCAGTTACAAGAATGTTGTTATGTTATTATACTTGTAATATTTGGATGTAATGTTCCTGCTCATTTTTTGTTAGTAAGAGAACACCAAATGATTTAAGCATTGGGGATTTGAGAAATGTCACGACAAATAAATTTACTTACATGGTACTGGTGGGACAATTAGGTAAGAAAGTTTTCATCATTCTTTTTTTTGTTCATCAGATTGGGGAGCTTATTGGTGGAAGTCAAAGAGAGGAAAGACCTGAATATCTGGAAGATCGTTTAGATGACTTAAAGCTAAACAAGGGTAGCTACTGGTGGTGTCTTGATTTACGGCGTAATGATTCTGGTCAGTTATTTTACACATTTAAGCTAACAGTTCTTTTAAATTGGTGAGATTGGCATATGTTTATGTTAATTGCATAAAATATGGATATATAAGAATTAGAACACAGTTTCTGTCAGTCCCATCTGGTGAGAAGGGCTATGCGAATGCCTGCCATGTCATTTATGTGGAGTGCTTGTGCACAAATGATCTTAACAGAAGAAGATTGTGAGAGAAATGAGATAGGATTTTTTATTGGTGAAAGGACACCAAAGATAAATGTAGTCCACCTCTAGGCGGAATTTATGTAGTTCATATGGTTCTGAGGAATTTATATAACATCCATTAACTGTTTTTATCTTTAATTTAGACTTCAGTTTTTGTAATCCTTGTTTTCACATATTGCCAGTTCCTCACGCGGAATTTGGCTTGGGATTTGTCATTTGAGAGGCTGGCGCAATTTGCAACTGGATTTGAGAGATGCAATACCTTTCCCTAGAGTACCTGGTTCAGCTGAATTTTGATGCAAAAAATGGTCACATATGATTTGATTTTTCCATTATTCCATTTTGATAGAATAATAGTGTATTGTTAAATCTTTTTGCTTTCTTTTCTCCTTTTCTTTTTCCTAGTTTTCTATTCACAGGTCAAATATCCGGAACCAATTGTAAATTTATGTATTCTTGATTTTTTTTTTTTTTTGTGGTTTGGTAGATGTCGATTTATTTCTCGCCCTTGAAGGTGGATTACATACCAAATTGTCTCATTTATGCAGCAATTACATAATTGAGCAATTAAAAGAAAAGAAAATTGGAATAGCATTACCAAATCAAGAAGAAAAGTTCGAATATAAAATTCAAGCATCCTCTGTTTATAGTTTCAACATAAAATTCAAGTATCCTCTGTTTAAGGTACACTCGCACTTATTGGAATAAACTGTCAATTGAAAAGATTATCAGATGTTGGCTTCCATTTTATGGTTGAAGCCTTATCAAGACACAGTTTCATGTAGCTATTTGTGATGGCAGAATCCACGACTAATTTGTAGTCCTCATAATCTCTCTTTTTTTCTTCTAATATCTCTGCTAGTTCATCCACTTCTCTGGTTATCTCTGCGATTTTGTTGGTGATCTCTTCAATTTCTTCTTGTTGTTTGGCCAGTGTATATTGTGTGAGTCTTTTGCCAGTTAGGCCAAAGTAAGCACGAGTAACTCGCTGCAGATGATTCCAGGTGAAGTCAACTTTGAAGCCGCCACACTCAACCAATTTCAAGAGAGCCATCAAATCTACAAAGGTAGGTTCGCCGATGTCTTTCTGCTTCAAAACACTAGCAGATTTTGATCCTCAAAAGAAAATCATCCATTTTGGCTCTTAAAATCAGAATAAAAATAGAAAAAAAATCAACTATAAACAGTTATTAACACAGATCAAACTCCCTAAGAAAAAGCAAAAAATTCATATATTTTTCGTCATCGATTGAGTCAGAAATTGAGACCCAAATATCACCAATCACATAAATTAACTGCAACAACATTCAAATCCAACTCAAACCGAAGAAAATTGAACTGTAAAAACTTACCCGAAGGCTAGATCTTCGAATTAGAAAGCGATTACTCTAGATTAAGCACGATGAATTGACAAAAAAAAAAGTACAAGAAAAATTATTTAAAAAAAAAAACCTAGAAACTTTTGTAGGAAAAACAGCATACCCAAAAGATTAATCCCTCTCTTCACAAAACACTAAATAAAGAAAAAATTGAAAACTTCGTACCTAAATTGGTACTAGTAGTGAACGATAGGCAAAAGATCTAAAATTTCGCAGAAAGTTTCCAAGGCGTAAAGTTTCAACCATTATTGTTAAAAAGAAAGACAAGGAGACGCAAACAGGGAGTAGAGAGCGCTGTGACGCCGATGAAGAAGAAAGACACGCGTGTAATATTTTTTTAAAAAAAGGGTACGCGTGTAATTGTTAAAAATAGTGGATATTTTTATTATTAGAGTGTGTTTTTAGGGTAAATTTGTTAAAAGCCCAATTATTTATTGTAAAATATAATAAATTTACAGTGCAAACGGTTATATTTATACTACTGAAATTAAGACCGTTCGATTAAAATTTAATTAATTATAACCATTGATATATTTTACAGGTATTAATATATATATCAAATAATCAACGGTTGTAATTAAATAAAAATTAATATAATTGTTATTATTTCATTTGTATAGACACAAACATTTGCACTGTAGCAATAACCTATAGTTTATAAATTATATTCAACCTAAAAGAAACGTTTTTTTAAAGCCACAAATAGCTTTGAGATATCTCACTGAAGTCTCCTCCACACAACCATGAAAGAGAGTATACCTATTTCCCAAATCACGGTTAAGTTCTATGTTAATCTCTTAGTTTGCTCTTCTGGGCCTCTGGCCATTCATAAAATCTCAATTCCAAAGCATTGCTGTCATGGTTAAAAAAAAAACACATTGCTATCAGTGACTAGCTTGACGTCAATATGGTAAGTACAACTAGTTTTTTTTTTTTTTACCAACTGATAAGTACAACTAGTTATTTATTAATTAGAGATAACGAATATTTCAATGACTTTGATTAGGGGTGTAACTGAGCCGAGCTGCTCGACTCGTTAAAAATTCGTTCGAGCTTATATATTGAAACTCGTTTAATAAACGAGCCGAGCTCAAACTATTCAAAATTCGGCTCGTGAAAGCTTGTAAACAAGCTCGAATAAGAGCTAACGAGCCGACTCGTAATTTTAATGTATTAATAATTTAATTTTAGATATATAATATATACATTTTTATTCATTTAAATATTTTAAAAATATATTAGTACAAAAAATCATAATTTTATAATAAATTATTTAGTAAATAATTTATTTTAATGAATAATTTAAATTTATACATTGTATTTTTAGAAATTTTTTTAGCTTGTTTAGACTCGTGAACAGCTCGCGAACACTTAGCGGTCTAATAAGCTCGGCTTGAGTTTGACTCGTTTATAAATGAACCAAGCCTAAACTAGCCAAATCTCGGCTCGGCTCGTTTACACCCCAACTTTGATGAACATAAAACTTTGTGTACCATCTCATTACTCGTACAAATAAAAAATATATATTGGAAAAAAGACGTGAATCATGATACAAAATTACTGAAGTACCTGTCACTAGTAAATGTGCAGAGCTGTGAGAAGCTGAGGGAGATGTGCGCCTTTGTCTCAGAGCCATTAGATCATCCTTTTTGTATATGGATTCGTGCATTCCTCTAAGGCTAAAGTGGCAATTCTCCCCTAAACCATCATCCAAGGTGCAATTAACCCCGAAATCAACTTTTGAAGCTATTTCACCCAAAAATATTTCAATTTTGATAATTTACCCTAAATTCAAGAGAGTGAAGCAGACATTCTAGTTGCAAAAAGTAAAGTATATTAAATTATAATTACAATTATATATATTTTTCTCTCTCCTCTTCTATTAAAATTAGATTTATCCATCTAATTAAAAAATACTACAACTATCTAATTATCATTATAAGAAAAAATCCATCGTTAAAATTATTAATCAAAGCCATCTAAATCACCATCATCCACCCAAAACTACCACTGCCTACAACCACAACCATCGTCACTGCTCATCAGCCCTATTACTACCACCCAAAACCACTATCACCACTAGTGCAAAAATCACTATTGCCCAATTGTACCACTGCCACCACCATCGCAAAAATACTACTACTTAAAACCACCACCACTATAAAAATCATTGCCACCCAAAAATAACCACTATATAATCAATCACCACTTTAAATCAAGTACCATTGTAAAATCAACCACTCAAAACCAGCATCGCCATCTGAAAATTCTCCAAGAATCACAAAATCATATCAAATGAGGAAATTTTATAGAACAAAAATGACAATATTTACACATAAAATATTGATTTCTCCAAGAACATTAATAAATTAAAGTTTCCCTTCTCTTGAATAACAATTAAAAAAACTAAAATTGAACTAATCCTTGATTCATTAAGATTGAATCCATAGATAAAAAAGATATAAAATCAATAAAACAAATAACAAGAAAAGTGAGTGAAAATTATAAGAAAATAAAAAAGAAAACAAAAGTGGTAGCAACAACACTATCATTCATGCAGGTGGGTAGAAGCAATATTGATGGAGGTGGATTGAAGCTAGCGCTCATTGAAGTGGGTAGCGACATCATGGGTGGTCGTGGGTGGGAGTTAAAGGCAGCACAGGAGGTGGTTAGTGGGAGGCACAAATAAAAGAAAAAGCAATAGTAGACAATGACATTATTGTTAAAAGAGAGTGGAGACAGCATTGGTAGAGCTGAGTGATGGCAACATAGGAGGCGATCGTTATGTTGGAAGTAGTAAGAATTTTCTAAGTAAAGCGGTGGGAGTTTCAAAAGAATGAAAAAGTAGTTTTATATTTATTATTTAAAATTTTTATGAATAAAAAATTTATTTATTTATATAATTTAAGAGAGTGTAATGCACTCTCCAGGTAAAGTGAAAATTGGGATAAATTGCTAAAATTAAAATCTTTTACGGTGAAATAGCTAAAAAAGTTGATTTTGGGGTTAATTGCACCTTAGATGATAGTTTAGGGGGCGAATTGACACTTTAGGCTTTGGTGTAAAATAGCTGTAATTACTATAATCTCCTTTACTAAAAAAATCGTTCTCCTTTCTAGTATTTATAGTTTTAACTTAGAAAATATAAATCATTTCTTTTTTTTGAAGGAATATAAATCATTTTTTAAATTAAATAAAAACTAATCTAAAAGGGATAATATTGGCACATAGTTTAGCCCAGCTTGTGAGCAAAGCTCAATAATGAGAAATAATTCTAACAGTGAAAAATCTAGTACTCTGGCCCACCTGAGGAAGTTTGTAAGCCCATAAATCTAATCAAGCCTAAAATTCAAAAGCCCACCCTTCCTTACTTACTACGGCGACACCTTAGTTACTAAGTCGTTGTCTTAATACATTTTGTTCCAAAAATAATAATAACGTTAGTCTAAAAGTGGCACGGATCTCTCATCTCCCAGCAACCTATAAACCACTATCTTTGGGAATAGAAGAAATGTGATTGCAAGGATTAGATGTGGAGAAAAAAGAAAAAGAAGTGGAGGCAAAATCAAGGATTAAAAGAGGAGAAGAATCAAATTGAAAGGTAGATTTTTTTTACTAGAAAGAGAGCATTCCAAAAAAAAAAAAAGGGAAACATAGAGAGTAAAAAAAGGGGGGGGGGGGGGGGGGGGGGGGGTTTCACACTGCTGCAAAAAAAAAAAAAAAAAAAAAAAAAGATTAGGAAGGTAGACAACAAAGAAAGGAAGATAGAAAAAACCATAGCAAAGGAATTGAAGCAAGGAATTCTTAAGGAGAAGCTGCGGTTTTAATTTTCAAAAAAGGTTGGAAATTTGATTTTGCACTGTCTATAGTTTGAAACTATTATGTACACTTCTGAGGCTTACACAGGTTACTGAAACCAGTATGCCGACAGTAGGGTTTTCTTCAATTTATTTATTGTTTTATGATTGCTTATTTACATGATTTACATTGATTGAAAATGATTTTACAGTAATATAGATTTTTTAAAAAATTATTTTGAAGTGATTAACGTTGTGTTTGAGATGCTTTTAGCTATTCATAGATTTGTATATGCACATTTATTAGGTTAATTAAAACCATATGCTTAATTCTTGTTTGAAAATAGTCTAGAGTTCACTATTTTCTTAAGATTTTATGTTGCTTTGGTTGAATCTCTATCTATTAATGATTTTCCTGTGTGCATCAGAAGGCTTTTGAGGCAAAGAGGATTTCACCTCTATATCCTGAGGCAACACCTTTATGTAGAGGTGCCACCTGTACGCGGCTGGGACGACTTCTTAGTATGGTAGCTTGTGTGTTTTAATTATTTTTTTTTTATTTTGTTCTTTTAATTACTTTTTGGACACTTCATGATAAACAAAATTTGCTTAGGTTTACAGCACCATTTTTAGTTAGAATGTTATTTATTTTATGCACTAACTTTCAATTTTTTATAGGTTTTTCGAGGAATTAATCTCTGTTTATTTAGTTTTTAGAGAATCTGGCAATAGCTATATAGTTGTTACGATTTCAAACATAATCTATTTATTTTAGAATTTTTATTTTATTAAATTCTAATTTATGTATATAAAAAGAGTTGTAATTCATTTCTCATCCCTTTTTTTTTTTTTTTGTGTACACTTTGATTATTCATTTATGTTATTTATTTATTATTGTCTATGAATAATACTGTGATGAATGCATGTCGAGATTTAATTGCATAAAAATTAAGCCAATTTATATATCCGGAATTAATTGTAAAAATTAAAACTTGTTCGAAGGAAATGATAATTTTTCATATTAATAAGAAAATAATTAAATAACTAAAAATAATAAGACATGAAACACAAATAGATACCGATCACAAGGTCAAGTGGGTATTCCAAAAGCCCCTATCCAATCTCTAAAGACTACAGCTGGGCCCCTCCGTAGGATCTAATTGCTATATAAGTGTCTCGAATCTTACCCGAATGGTGACTCCTTTCTTCGATCTAGGCCCAAAAGGCTCATGGTTGTATTCCTAGTGGACCCTGATCACAGTATCGTGGTCACTAAACACTTAGGCGCATGCTGAATCCCGCCACCTACAATGACAATTTCACTATGGATAGAGAAACTGATTCTAATATTTTATATTTTATTATTTTTAATTATTTAATTTTTTCTTCTACTCACAATAATTTTCTCATATATTTTGCACTCAGTCTCGAATAATCCGATGGTAGTTATTGCTCTGTTGTTTACATTTTATTCAAATCTGGTGGTAGGATATATAGCTATTGTCACTTATAATAGAGTACAATTGAGTACATCATTCGAACCCTTGAGTGGGAGACAAAAGGAAAGCATGAAGCTGTAGAAGCCTTTGACGTTACCCTAGACCCAACTTATATAGTGACTTAACAACTTTCTTTAGGTACTTCCCAAAGATACATGTGTTTGATATCATATAGTAGTCTTTTTTATAAAGCTCGAGCCTAATAATGATAGACTGTTTTAGGTTGGGCCCTACCATCCTATTATAACCTGTTTTGTAGGATTTTTATTTTATTAATGAGATTTACTACTTGTTTATTAGTATCATCTTGAGAGATTTGCATGAATATCGGTTTTGTTATTCTCCAATGATAATTAAAGCCTAGACCAAAAATTTTAGGACAAGAGACTCACCATTGAACACGTGTGTAGGAGGAAAAAGGTTAGAAAGCACTGCTTTTGAGACTGACTTGTATTTATGTTTAGTATTTATAAATAGTCCTTCTTTTGTAAATAAATAATATACCCTAAAAATAATAAAAATGTAAAAATCACCTACATATCATGCATATAAATCATGTATATTTCTAACCCATTATTTTATAGACATAGATCCTTCATCTTCTGTTTGGACACGATCCTAAAAAGGGTCACTTAGTTAAAGCACCACAACCAGCTACAATAATGTCAGACTTTAATCCAGAGGTGTTCAAGAAGTAGCTGAGAGAGAAAATCGTAGCTGAAACTCGAAACATAATGTAACACCCGCCCTTTAGTACATATGTGAGTGACATGCATATAACATTTTATGCATAAGAATTGGTAGACTTTATTTAAGTTTAAGTATGGGTATAAGTGTAGAGAGGGATCAAATTGGAAAGGTAAGTTTAGAGTTAGATGTTATAATTGAAAGTTGTAGGCTATTGTGTAATATGCTCATTTCTTTAGGGAGCCAATAAGTTATTGTGGTGTTATTTGTTGATATTATCAAATATTATTATTATTTTTATTATTGTTATTTAGTTGATAATTATACCTTTAGTAAGTAATTATTGTAGAAGACTTTAGAGGGGGAGTAAGTGACATTTTATGATTGGTGAGAGTGTGTGGGTGTATATGTAAGTGTGTGTTGTGTAGAGAAAGGAAGAAGAAGAAGAGAGTTTTAAGAGAAAGGAAAAGAGTGAGCTTAAGAGTGATTTTTGGAGAATTTGATAGTTGATTCAAGGAAGCAATTTATTACCTTAGGAAGCCTTAGAGGGTCTTTTATGCACTGAAGCATCATTTGGTAAGTTTTCTTGTGTTTTTGGATTGGTTTGAGTTAAGCTTTCTTAGTTGCAATTTTTGGATTCTGCCTCTCTATTTTTTAGTCATCTTTTTCTTGCCATATCTTGAGTTTTACAACTCTGACTTGAGCAAGCTTTAATTTTTTGGAAACCTTAGAGAGTCCTCTAGATTTCTTATGTTTTGAACTTGCCTGAATTTTGCTGTTAAACTTATCATATTAGGCCAGACAGTTCAGTACTCATAGTGATGCCCTGAATTATTCTGTTTTGGCCAAATGGATTCTAAAATCCATAATTAATTTCACACATCCAAATTGAGTTATTTCAATTGGAATTTGATATAGACTCAAAACTCTAGCTTTGGTAGTAATTTGGGAGTTTTTGGACTTGTATGTATATAGTTTTAGGTCATGTTGATTTTAGAGCATTTTGTGCATTTTGTGCATTTTGTGTAATTAATATGGTTTGTAATAGTTATTTGTTGGATTTGGTAAATATATTGTGTAGAAGTTGGAAAAGGAAGTGGAAACCCTACTTAATAGGGAGAGCTTTGCTTGATAGGGAGTTGAAAGCTTTTTGGTAAGTAATTGTTAATTCAATGCTTATATATAGTAATTTTCTTGTAACTTTAGCTAATTAACTATATTGGTTTATGATTGCCACTTTAATGGCAAGATTAATAAGTATAAGAAATTAGCATGATGAATATATATGTATTATTGTGAGACCATTGAATGGTCAATAAAATATATATGAGATGGCTTATGATATTGGTACCTCTGATGTGCAAACCACCTAGTGTGGTATAATATATGTGTATGTAATGCTTGTGAGAATATTGAAATATTGATTGAGATAGTATTTGTATTAAAATGTGTATAAAACCATTTGAGGTGGTATAGTGTAAAAATAAAATATATACATATTGTATCAATGTAAGGAAAATGTGTGTGTGGAGATTGAGCTCCACGATCTGAGATTGAAAGGGGTAGAGAATCTCAGATGTGGCCATTCAAGTGATAAATATATATACGCACATGTGTGAGCTCTGAGATTGAAAGGGGTAGAGAATCTCAGGAATAGCCAAGAATATATGAAAAAGAAAAGAAAGAAAAGAAGAGTAAAAGTGAGCTTATGCATAATCATGCATTATTGCATCATGTATGTATATAAGTGTTAAAAGTGGTTTAATTATGAAATTGATGAATTGAGAATAATGGATGAATGTATTATTATGGCTATTAGGCACCAACAATTTTATTTGAATGTTTGGAAATCTTATTGTGATGTTAATGGATATTTGGTGGAGATTAGTGTGTTTAGAATGTATTGTTGTAGCTTGATTTGAGTGAGAGTCATGTGTTTTAACATTATAACTCATTTTAAGGAAATTTTAGTTAATTCATATAAATGAATTCAGCCTAGGTGTCTTCATAAAATTTGTAGCTCTCTGAGTTAGCTTTCTGTAGCTTTTTGAATCACTTAAATCTGAATTCGGTAGAGGGAGTTATAGTCAAAAGAGTACGATATGATTAGTCAGGTAGTGCCTCTGTATGCCCATGCGCACACCCATGCAAAAAACACAAAATCAGGCACGCGCATGCACATGCCCATGTGTGCCAGAGGCGAGAAATTGAGCCTCAGGCATGGCCATGTGCACGGCCATGCGCAGCTTAATAAATAGTAATGGAATTTTGACCATAACTTGAGCTATAGAGCTCCAAATAAGGCGTGGTTTGATGCTACGGAAACTTTAAAGAGTACTCTACAAGTTTTATATTTAATAATAGGTAGAATATATTTTTAAGATTCTCTAATTGAGCTTAATATTTTAGTGCTCATTTGTACCTTTATCATTTGGACTCCCATGCACAGTCTAAATTTTAAATTCTTATATTTGGATGTAATTCAATGTATTCTAGGTGTTTTTCTTAATTAGTTCTTGAGAAAAATTATATGTATGGTTGTATTAATAATTAATTATTGAGTTGCAAGCTCATCCCTTTGTAAATTGTAATTTTTCAGGTTACATAGCCTAGCTTGAAGTGTGTTCTGTATGAGCTCAGGTGGGTCAAGGGCAGGCTTGGTGTCGATATCTCCATCCTCATGATCATCATCATCATCACATTGAAGCATTTTATTTTTAAGCAATTTATTTTGATGACAAGTTATATATGTACACTAAAGTATAATGTATATTAAACCAGAATTTTTGGTATAAATATATATCTCTTATGATTTAAAAAACAATTTATGTCATGTGCTGTTATGTCATTAGAACACTTGTATGTAGTACCTGGAGGGTGCTACATTAAGTGGTATCAGAGCGGGGATTAGATTTCTTCGGGAAGATAAAGCATGATGCATACATGACATCTCATACACAAATTGAGAAAAATGTGTAGTTGATGTGCATTGCATATCTTCGGATGGATGAACACCAAGTGCCTCGCGTTGACCCTGAAGAATCGTCTGAGTGAGTTTATTGGTAACACCTGTGCATATTCTATATGAACTGGAATGTTTATTTATAGCCCTCTATAAGATGTATATTTTTGTATGTTGTGAGTAGATTAAAAGGTGGAAGTTATGAATCAAGGGCAAGTGGATAGTACTGTTATAATGTATAAGAGAGTAATATACAAAGGTTTTTACAGCCTTAGTGATTCCACCCTAGTAAAGGATGATTACAGAATATGGAAAGAATTCTAGGTTAAATTGATTGTACTAATAAAACGAGAATTAGTTATGCAGTGTCGTTGTTTAAGCAAGATATATAATGTGATATAATATATATATATATATATATATATATATATATATATGGATTAGATAAATGTGCCCTTTTAGAATTATTAATGACATATTAGATTGATGTGAAGATTAATATGAATGTATTATAATTTTGGCAATGCTTACGTATTATCAATGATAGTACATTTGTGAGGCTCAATTAAATGTAATTGTAGTATGGTGGATAACTGAGCCCTAATGGAGATTGTTTATAGAAGTATAGTTATTTTATTGCAGGATTGGCCCTATTTTAGTAGGAAGATATCTATATTTTAGGGGAGGTTCTGCCAAATTTTTGATAGATTCTTCATAAAATGTGCTTTTGTCTTTAAATTATTATAATAAAGCCTTGAGTGGAATGGATGAATTATGATCTATAGGTTATGATATGCAATGTTGATGATGGTATGAGTATGATACGAGTTGTATACTAATTAAATACCATATGAGGTTAATGTATGTATTATGAAGGTGATGATGAACTGGTGATTGTGGATAGAATATTATTTAATGAATTATTGTAATGTAATGATATTGA
The DNA here is from genome assembly GCA_949673435.1 of Macaranga tanarius. NCBI lineage: Eukaryota > Viridiplantae > Streptophyta > Magnoliopsida > Malpighiales > Euphorbiaceae > Macaranga > Macaranga tanarius. The sequence goes on from CATIWO010500770.1 coordinate 12,819, forward strand.
GTTGTATTGTATTATGATGTGTTGTGTTTCATAAGAAGGTGAAACAAGTGAGAAAAATGATAATGTGTAATAAAATGTATTGAGTAAAGATTGAGTCGGGCGAATAGTCTCACAAAATGGTTATATACATATGAAATTGTGGAATATGGGGAAAACATATACCATAGAATATAGAAGACTTTAAAATTAGGAAGGCACTAATATATTTAAGGGCAGTGCATCATCTTCAATATGTAATAGTTGTGATAGAATCTATCCAGAAATTGTTGGAGTTTTAGACTTAATGTCTGATACTAGTATAGTAAGTGGGGACATTTCTTTAAAAATTGATCAGTGAAGAAAACTGTTGGAGATCCTAGTTAATTAAACAAAACGGTACAAGAAAGGAATTATTCCAAATTAGAAGCAAACTAAGCGGAAGCTAAGAGAGTAAGGAAAAAGGAATTGGTATTGTAACACAAAATTTAACTTGATGATCGTTTGAATGAGTATGCATTACGTATAAATGGTACATTTGTATTATTAAGGACATGGTATATGTATTTCAATACCTGCTGGAATGTTGTGATAGTAAATTTGGTAATGAGATTTTATTTTAAGATATTAGAATGACATGACTAATTTGTAGATTACTATAGTTATTAAATTGAGAAGAAGAATAGTATTATTTTAGGAATTGATTAGATATGAAGCTGAAGTATCATTGTAGATTGGTCTGTAAAAAAAGTGGTTGCGGATATTTAAAGATAGAGGAGATAATGATTAAAAGAGAGATTTTGCATGTTAGTTGGATTTCAGCTGTAATTATATAATCTGTGATTTAATATGAGTAAGAAGTTATTTAGATGATATTATGATTCAATGGAAGTTGATTCAAGAGTAATAGGTTAATTCGTAATGGAAGAATTTTTTTTAATTTGTGAGATTATTTTTAGAAACAGATTTTGAATTTAGATTACTTCAAAGATGGCTTATAAATTGATGGCACTATACAGAATAATAACAAAAGAGTTAAAGAGGTATTTTAGTAAAGTGAGTCATTTACTATGGGAGTATTATTTTAGCTTAACAAAGGAAGATAATGATATAAGATTATGTGGTGCTGGTAAGTAAATAGAATTTGTACATGTTTATTTGATTTCAACTATAATTATTTTCCATATAGTTTGAGATGGACATAAAGCTTATCTGATACTGTGCAATTGATAAAGATTAGTTTTAGGGTAATGGATGTACTTATAATCAGGGAACTTCCTAATGTGTTCTAGATAAAATATTGGAATTACTTTTGCACCGAAGAATAGGTTTAAAATGGAATTATTCCAAAGGCTATATCCATATCGATTACTTTTACACATCAATGAAATTTGAAGAATTTAAAAGTAGTTTGTTAGAAGGAATAATTCATCATGAGGGGTATCAATTTAGTTTATAAGAGAAAAGGATAGTAGTATAAGGTTCGGTAATAATTATAAGCAATTGAACAGTATCTTATGATGAATAATTATCAGTAATTGAGAATGATATATTGTTTGATTAATTAAAAGATGCAATAGTGTTTTTAAAAATAGATTTGGAACTGAGATATTGGCAATTTGGTATAATAAAATATTTTATTTTCAAGTATGGTATGCAAAACTGGATATGGATGGTATGAATTTGTGATTATGTCATTTGAATTTATTGGTACACCAGATGAGCCTAAGTCATCAATGACCAAGACTCGTCGATAATATTTGAATGTTGAGGTGAAAAGTATTTGGTAAGTAGCTATTAGATAGGATGAATGATATAGATTCACAATAATAACAAAAAAAGTACGTGAATTCTATTTGTTCATTATCTTTGTGTGATTGTGATATAGTAGATGAGTTATTATGGTGAGTAGATATCAAGCCCTTAAAAATTAAATTTGAGTATGTTAAAGTCTTGATTTCTAAACCTTAAATATAATCTTTCCTTTACTGATTTTGAGATTTTCAAATATCGGCTTTGAACATGATTGCAAATGTATTATACTAGTTCTGCAAAGTTGAACTTGAATTGTGAGAAGTACGCTGCTTGGGTTACATTTTAAGTATAAAACTTTTTGTGATGTAACTATGATCTTTCAGCTTTCTAATTACTTAATTATGATTATTTAAAATGTTAATAATTGATTCTGAGTTGGTTTTTAAAAGTATATGTTTGGGCAGATTTATTTGTTAAATGAGTATTATTTATACTTACCATTATCGTACAGTTTTGATATATTGTTATTTCAATGTGAAAGAACTTTCTAATGTCTTTGAGCAAATATTTTAATATAATAAATGATATTTGTTTTCATGAAAGACCTCCATGTAATGACATGATTTAAATGTGCTGTGAGTGAGATATGCACATATACTTGATTATGGTTGTTAGTATGCACTTGATAGCAGGACACTTGATAGCAGGTCGGTGAAGAGAGAAAGGCCGGACCGTGCTAATATAGTAGAAAAGTTAGTCTTCAAGTGAGCCCAAAGTAAGTGTGCTATTAATAGCTAGGGCGTAATCAGTGAGGTTACAGCCCTAGAGATGGTGTTTATTACAGGGACGGTTAATAATGTCAATTTATTTTGATACAGTTTGAATTTGATTGGATTGTCAATTGATATTATTTATTTATATATGTTTGATGAAGTTTTTGACAATATTTTAAGGCCAATTGTTAGATAAGCATAATCTATGGGATCTTTTGATGGCATGCAAT
>CATIWO010500818.1:0-16016 GCA_949673435.1 Macaranga tanarius
TGAAATGCTACTTACTAATTTAATATTTATTTTATTGTGATTTAAAATAATTTAATTAATGATTGAATTTTTTTATTTCAAATAGTTAAATTGATATTTATTATTTTAGATTAAATGTTAAATTAGTAGGTCTAATATTAATAAAATGACTATAAAAATTGAAACTATACATATATATATATATATATATACTCTAATTCTATTAAATTATCGGTTCTAGTTTCGGTTCTTCGGTTAGGTACAATTTGGAGCGGTTCGGGACGGATCTCGATTCGGAGAATTCAAAATCTCCGGACCCGTCCCAATCAAAATTTTCGGGACAGTTCGGTTCGGAGAAAGTCAAACGGTCAACGGAGATTTTCGGTTCGATTTTTCGGAACAGTTCGGGTTCTCCGAGACCCGTGCTCAGCCCTATATTATATATAATATAAAATAAAGTAATTAATAAATATAAAATAAATAAATAAATTTAATGAAACAAAAGTTTTAAATAAATTAAAATATATTACAATAGTTTTGTAATTTTTATTGCCATATTTTTTAATTATAATAACATTAGTTAGTTGAGGGACAAATTTGTGATATATTCTACTTTATTAATTAAATTACTCATTGGCACTCTTTTTTTAACAAATAAAATTCAAACTCATGCAACTTTTTCAAATTTCGTATTAAAAATAAGTTATGGAGTCTTCAAACATGTTGTATTTAAATGACTTTTAAAATGTCTCTAAAATATTAAATTTTTAATGATTTTATGCATCAAATTTTAAAAGTAAATAGTAATTAATGAGATAGGATATTATTTAAAAAATTTAGTTGAATGTTTTTAAAATTCAACGTTTATAGGAGAATTTGTCGATTCAGCAAAATCAAGCTTTGTGGTCAAATATTTCTACATTGTATTTAAGGGGGGACTTCCAAGCATGATCGAGTGGAAGGTTTTGGCACGATCACATCTCGAATCAAGATTGTATTTTTTTTAGCATATAATTGAAGTGGTTAATTTCCAACACCATAATGGAAAAAAATTAAAAGAAATTAGGGGTTCGATAATTGGTCTCCACAATAGATATTCACACCTTTTACCACTTGATCTATTCATGAGGTACGATCAAGATTGTATTCTAATTTAAAAACTGCTGCACAAAAATAAAAATAATACAAGTTTACATATATCTGACTTTGGTGGGTGCATCTGTTTGCATAGCGCACATAATTAACCAAAATAATTTTTTAAATAGAAATAGCTCATTTTTATTCATTATATATATATATATATATTTAAAACAATTTCAATTCAATTAAAACTTCAACTACTACTTTGCGAGCTATTTGAATTCGATTCAGAAAAAAATTGAAAATTATTATTGAATTGAACTACTTGAGTAGGTTATTGAATCGAACTCAAACACCTTAATACTTGATTCGATAGGCTCGCGAGTCTAATCAAGTTTTTACATATTTACTATTTTATCTTTTTATTTTAATATAATTACAAAAAATATTTTATTGTATCGAGTCGAGTTTAAATTTGAGTCGTTCTATAATATTTAAAAAAGGCTTATTTGTATAAAAAATCCAAACGTTTACAGATTTTTGCAATTTAATCCCAGCCTTTTAATTTTTGTAATTATGTCCCAGTTTTTAATTTTTTTTACAATATTAACACATTAATGAATTTGATCAAATAAATTAATTCATTAATGTTTTGCAATAAGGTTTATTGGGGTCCACTCTTTGTGTTGGTGGCATTACACTTCATTGTCCACTCAGAATTTTGTAAAATAATTTTGACCAAATTTATTAATGTGTTAACATTGCAAAAAAATTTAAAAATTGGGACATAATTGTAAAAATTAAAAGGTTGGTATAAAATTACAAAAAACTGTAAACGTTTGAATTTTTTTCACAAATAAGCCTTTAAAAAAATATATTTTAAAATTTTAAATAAGTAATCGAGTTGAGCCGAGTCGAACTTCAATATAAAGATTATTTAATTGAGTTGATATTGAGTTTTGAAAATAAAGTTCGATCGAGTTCGAGCTATAATATTTAAAAATATATATTTTAAAATTTTAAATAATTAATCGAGTTGAGCTATTTTTTGGTCAAAATTCACTCAAACACCTTAATTTTTTTTTTTTTTTAACTTTTAAACTATAAATTAGTTATGTTATGAGATTAGTCTCAAATTAGTGAGGTTTTATTCCTTTTAAATACTTTTTTGTTGAAAGTGTGTGTTTTTTGTTGCTAAGTCCTTAGATCTAGCCACTGGAGCTATGAGTTGATAGATCTTAATGGTGGATACTTGAAAAATATAGTTTGATTCTGCTCCGATCGGCTCTTTTGTCGTATCAATATGATGTCCCAGACCAAAAATATTTTCTTCATATATCCCCAAAAACGATATTTTAGTTTGTTTCCTTACTTTTTTTTTTTTTTTTTTTTTTTGTGATCATTGAATAATGTTTCATTCATAAAAGCCACCTTACAATGGCTAATCAAATCCCAATCACCTTAGGAATCTCAAAATAAGACCACATATAGTTAAGATATACATGACTATGGGTGAAAGAAGACTTTTACTACTTGAAAAAAGAAAAACCAAGAAAACAAAACCAACAACAACAACATAATAACACAACAATAACAACAAAACAAACAAAAAATAACCAAACAAAAGCAAAAACAACAAAAGAAGAAAAAGAAAAACTGCTGCCAATGGAGAGGTGATAACCAGGGAGTGGCCTTCCGCCTTCATCTGCTGCCTCTAAGGTGGGAGATCACAGCAACAAAACCAACCATGGCACCTTTCCTTCTCGGCAAAACACCAGCACTTAGATCATCCGGAGCGAAACCTAGCTGATCAACAACAAAACCAGCACACCACAAATACTAGCACACCACCAACACAAACACAACCAAACGAAAATACAACCCTAGCTGATCAACAAACCAGTACAACACAACAATAATATATACTATAACACATATCAAAAACGGATCTGGGTGAATTTTTTGGTCCTAGAAAGACTAAAAAATCACCCAGATCCAGTAAGAAACCAAGCTAGAAGAGGATGAAGATGACAAAGAAGAGAAGGAGGAAACAAGAAAAGCTGAAAAGAAGACTATACTAATTTTGTACTATTTAGTTCTACCGAGAGCTTCTGGGAGCTTCGGAGAACACTATATTTTTATTGATTGTAAGTTTTTTTTGTTCCCTTACATTTTTATTTTATACATTTTTACAGAGAAATATCATTTGTGTATGTTTAGAGTTATTTTCAGTATTTATTTGTACTAAAATCAGTAACTTTTATTTGGTGAAATGAAATGTCACCAAATTTGATAAAAAAAAAAAAAAAAAAAAAGTCATTAAACATCAAATTTCAGAATTAGGCCCACTATTATCTACTAAAGTTGCATGAGCAGCTGATGCAGAAATGATGGCAGAATTTACAGTCCGAATTATAATAGATTGAAGGTGATGAACTTAATTTAGTGGAGTAAAGAAAGATAAAGATCTGAAAAACATTTTTTTTTACAACAGTTTCTTCTAAAACACAACCATACTAAGACTTGACGTAAATTTACACACACTAATAAGGATTCTTATGCATGTAAGGCCAATATTTACATATTTAGATCAAAGTCGATAAGATCAACAGGTGCAGAAATATTTAAAGAAAAATGTTCAATAAATTGTTTGTGTCGCATAGAAACAAATATGTAGTGCATCATTGTCAAGATATTGAAAACAAGCAGTAGTGGATGACACTGAGTAATTCAAATGGAAAACCAATTGTAATTATATGTTGTACAATATTCATGCATTATCTCTATAAACTCATCATATGAGTTTTAATGAAAACATATATATATATATATATGAGTGGTGGAAAGCTAAAATTATACAAAAACAAATTGACATGTCTAATCCCTCTAATATATGTTCTTGTTTGGATATGTTGGAGGCACCATATGTTGAGTCAATCACCAAAAAATAAATAAATAGAGTACAACAAAAACATAACTTAAAACCAAATTTATACAACTTGGAAAGCTACTTGTATGAAAAGGGTTTCATTTATTTAAGGCAAAGCAGACAAAGGATCGAGTTTTGATCAAATTTGGCTACCACAGGGTAGAGATGATGATTTTGCTGCCACATACTTTTGCATCAACCTTATATATTATTATATTTAATTAATTTTTTAAATATAAATTAGAAATTGAGCTATTTTTGCAAGTTTTATGTATAAATATTCATTATATTATGTGTAAATTTGCAGGTAGAAAAAAAGTTAGTGTTAAAATTGTCACAATCAAGATTTATCATGATAAGTACAAAATGAGTCAACAAAAGAAAAATACAGAAACACATTAAAGTGAAATTGATCGGTTGAGAGCTCACATGCCACTATCTTTTTTTTTTTTTTAATGATTTTTGTCATTAACTAATAGTAGATGCATTGCATTATGCTATTAAGCAAATTATATAATTCTAATATATCAATTTTTTTTTTATGTATTTAACGAATAACAAGTAATTAAATTATAAAAGATTCATTCATTTCATTATAGTATATTCAATGATAAAGTTCATAATATATATAACGTATACATTATATTTTAATTACTTAAATATAAATAATTCAAAAAATATATAATATATTTAACAGTTAATTGTATTATTTTTTTAAAAAATATTAATTATTATCATCATATATATAATGAGAAATTTTGATTTAATTACGAAAAAAAATTGTAGCTTATATATATATATATATATAGACATTTGGTATGTTCATTGTAGGAGGAAAAAAAAGGTCTACAATAAATTAATTGTGACCTAAAAAAAGACTATGCATATAGATATAAATTATAATGGTTAAACTCAGTATTTACAGAAGAGAATGCAATGATAATAATGATATACAAGCAAAAAAAAAAAAAAAAATGGATATACCCACGAGCGGATGAATGAATGAAGTGGCACAGATTCATTTCAGCTTAAGTGGTAGGTCTTAGAATCGAGTCTTTATAAATACAGCTCCGTTAAAAACTCATTGAAGAGAATTTTACTGCCCTTAGAGGTTATATTCGGGTCGAATCCGAATTAATCGGCACTAAAAAAAAAGAGTGATTGAAATGCATTAAATGAAAAAAAAAAAAAATATGGATATGAAATATTGTCGAAGGTTATTAACGGTTTGATCGCATTCGGAACCGGACAAGATGACCCATAGAGGACCTTCTCCTCCTCCACACTTACTTTTACAGGTGTCAACCACACCTTAATCCTCTTCTCTACACGTGTCACTCATTTCCACCTTCTTCTACTTCTCGTCTCTGCGCTCTCAGGGTGGTGGATTACTACACACGTATACAGTTACACTCCTGCCTTCACCACAGAACTTTCTTTTCGTTTTTTACGCATATCTCTCATATAATTTCAAGAAAATAAAAGAACCCAAGTTTTATTTTTCTTGTTTGTTTTAAGTTTGACGCAAAAGGAATAAACTTGGGATCATTTGTGTGCGTGTGTGTGTTTTTTTTGTTTACAGAACAAAGAACCAATAACCCATTTGGCTTAAATGGCGGGAAATGAGTGGATAAATGGGTATTTGGAGGCGATATTGGATAGTGGTGGTGCAGGTGGTGGTGCTAGTATAGAAGAGCAGAAGCACAGTAGTAGTCAAGCTGTTGATTTGAGAGAGAGGGGTGATTTTAATCCCACTAAGTATTTTGTGGAAGAGGTGGTTACTGGTGTTGATGAGACTGATTTGCATAGGACATGGATTAAAGTTGTTGCCACTCGTAACACCCGCGAGCGTAGCTCCAGGCTTGAGAATATGTGCTGGCGTATTTGGCACCTCACCCGCAAGAAGAAGCAGGTCTTCTCCGTATATATGTGTATATGTGAACAGATTTATATGTGTTGAATTGGGTCACTTTTTGTTTACTTGGATTGTCACTGTCAGTAATTGAATAGTTGTTTTTGGAGAAATTAATAAATTCTAGCATTTATGATATTCCATATTTGGACTAATGGGCTGATATAATTTTTTTTCTTGTAAGTTTAGAAATAATAATTAGTGTGAATCTTAATCACTGGGTGATGAGGGTATTTGTGTTTTTAATAGTAAAATTTTGATAGTTTTATTGGCTGATTAGAGACAGAATTTTCAGATGAATTTGTTAACAAAAATAGTTGCAATTATTGGTGAATGAATAGGATCAACTGTATCTATGAATGTCATGATGGTATGTATAGTTAAATGATGTGACCAAGTGGGTGTTCTGATTCTGTTAAATTAATGCCTTAATTTGAGTGCCTGGCATGGCAGCCCCGTCTAAATCAGCCAATATATCTATACCCCACCATTTCTTTTGATCTTTTTCCTACAAAGACTTGCTATTGTAGCTTGAAAATCTGTTGTAGGATGGAAAATTTTCCCCTTTTATCTCCTTCCAAGTGGCTAGCTAATAGAAAACCACATAAACTTTCCAAGGGATCATGCGGGTTCTTCTGGTCCTTGCTCTCTTCTGCTATGCAATTAAGGATTGATATATTTAATACTCAATTTTGTCTTCTAATTTTGATGCAATTGCCATGATTAAAATGTTATACTTATGGTCTGAATAGCTGGAATTGGGGGAACTGCAAAGGTTGGCAAATCGAAGATGGGAACGAGAACAAGGGCGGAGGGATGCCACGGAAGACATGTCCGAGGACTTGTCAGAAGGAGAGAAAGGGGATGGTGTGGGAGAGCTGGTGCAAAGCGAGACCCCAAGGAAAAAATTCCAGAGAAACTATTCCAACTTGGAAGTTTGGTCGGATGACAAGAAAGAAAAGAAACTCTACATTGTCCTTATCAGGTAATTGTTTCTATTACGCATTGGTCATGTAGATAACTCGTTTGTAAATTTTAGCTGAAATACTATTGTAACTTTTATTTAGACTTTTTGTTATATAGCTACTATATTTACATAGCATTAGGAGGACACTTTGAGGAACAATAACTTCAAATATCACTAGTGATCAGTGTGCTATTTTAAATTGCTTTCTCTTTTTAATGCTGCTGAGGCAAAATTGAATATTGCTTGCAGCAATCACTGTAGTTTAAAGTATAAACAACTGCAAAAATTAGAAGTGAAGGAAAAATTCACATTTAAGAATTGAAGCAGAGCTTAGGACATTCAGGCTTGTTATATTGCAAGCATTTAAATTTAGCCAGTAATTCTTTTTCTAGTATTTGTATGAAGTGTCTGATTGTTGTTCCCCGTCTATAACTTTAAATTTATATTTAAGTTGTGGAATGAGGAACAATATAATTTATTCTTGCAATGTGATCTATATGACCAGTTTACATGGCTTAGTCCGTGGAGAAAATATGGAGCTTGGTCGAGATTCGGACACTGGTGGACAGGTAGACAATGCAATAGTATGTTGTTGAGTGTTACGGATGCAACTCTATCATTTTATTTTGCATCTTAGGCTTTATAACTGAATTATCAGGTCAAATATGTGGTAGAACTTGCTCGAGCGCTTGCTAGAATTCCTGGGGTGTACAGGGTGGATCTTTTCACTCGCCAAATTTCCTCACCTGAAGTTGACTGGAGCTATGGTGAGCCAACAGAGATGCTAACTTCAGGGGCTGAAGATGCTGATGGCAATGAAGTTGGAGAGAGCAGTGGTGCTTATATTATTAGAATTCCTTTTGGTCCACGTGATAACTACCTCCGGAAAGAATTACTTTGGCCCTATATTCAAGAATTTGTAGATGGAGCTCTTGCTCACATTCTTAATATGTCAAAAGTTTTGGGTGAACAGATTGGAAGGGGTGGCCCAGTGTGGCCATATGTTATTCATGGCCATTATGCTGATGCAGGCGATAGTGCTGCTCTGTTGTCAGGTGCTTTAAATGTGCCAATGGTATTAACAGGACACTCACTTGGAAGAAACAAGCTTGAACAGCTTCTAAAACAGGGACGGCAATCAACAGAGGACATCAATTCAACATATAAGATAACGAGGAGGATAGAAGGAGAAGAGCTTTCACTTGATGCTGCTGAGCTTGTGATCACTAGTACAAAACAGGAGATTGAAGAGCAATGGGGACTTTACGATGGATTTGATGTCAAGCTTGAGAAAGTGTTGCGTGCTCGTGCTAGACGTGGTGTCAATTGTCATGGCCGTTACATGCCAAGAATGGCGGTAAGATAGGCGCGTTATTGATGTAGTAGTAAATTATAACTCCAGATGTTACATGATTGCAATGAAATGATTCTTTCAGACCTTCTACTCAAATAATAGTTCTTTACAGGTTATTCCTCCTGGTATGGACTTCAGCAATGTCGTGGTTCAAGAAGATGCCCCTGAAATTGATGGGGAACTTGCAAATCTTATTGGTGGTACTGAAGGGTCTTCCCCAAAAGCAGTCCCGGCAATATGGTCTGAAGTGAGTTTCCATTTATATTTTGTTGTTATATCACGTTATTATTAGTATTATATATTGTTGTCTCATGCTAACCTCTTTTGGTAGATCATGCGATTCCTTACAAATCCCCACAAACCAATGATTTTGGCCTTGTCAAGGCCTGACCCAAAGAAGAATATCACCACTCTATTGAAAGCCTTTGGAGAGTGCCGTCCATTAAGAGAGCTTGCCAATCTTGTAAGAACTTTGTACGACTACAATAATAAGGTTTGATATTGTACTCTAGGATAACTCATATGTTTTAATGCAGACATTGATAATGGGGAACAGAGACGATATAGATGAGATGTCTGGTGGAAGTGCAACTGTTCTCACAACAGTGCTAAAAATGATTGACAAGTATGATCTTTATGGATTAGTGGCCTACCCAAAGCATCATAAGCAATATGAAGTTCCAGATATATATAGGCTTGCTGCAAAAACAAAGGTTCATTGGGCATATTTTTTTAGTTCATCCAGTTGATTGTCGGATAGATAGTTAACCAAGTTATTGGATATCTGGCAGGGGGTTTTCATAAATCCAGCATTGGTTGAGCCTTTTGGGCTTACCTTGATTGAGGTTGGTTTTATCAATTGATCAGTATGTTTCATTGTTCTCATATTCCTGTTCTCAGATAAATGATATTTTGATTTGTGCTGGTTTCAAATAATGCAGGCTGCAGCTCATGGGCTTCCTATGGTGGCAACAAAAAATGGTGGACCAGTAGACATCAATCGCGTAATTATAATTCCCATCTGTTTAGTTGTTGTATAGTGCAGCACCAGCATATATTTACACACTCTGTCCCATTTTTATTCATTAAGAGGCGCAGGGAAAATAAAATGATCTCTGAACATTGCAGCAACCAATTGGTTACAATGTTGTGGCCATTTTGAATTTCTTAGTTGCAGTTTGAATGTAATGGAATAACAAGTTGATTAACATTTTTAAAAAAATTCTTGTTTTGATTTGTAGGCATTGAATAATGGTCTGCTTGTAGATCCTCATGATCAGCAAGCTATTGCTGACGCATTGCTTAAGTTGGTATCAGAGAAGAACTTATGGCATGAATGTCAAAAGAATGGGTGGAAGAATATACACCTTTTCTCATGGCCTGAACACTGCCGCACTTACTTGACTAGGATAGCAGCATGTCGGGTGAGGCATCCACAGTGGCAAACTGATACCCCAGGAGAGGAGATGGGTTCTGAAGAGTCATCTCTCAATGATTCCCTGAAGGATGTGCAAGATATGTCCCTAAGGCTCTCAATTGATGATAGATCTTCATTGAATGGATCCCTTGACTATTCAGCTGCAGCTGCAGGTGGCCCTGAGTTGCAGGATCAAGTACAAGAAGTTCTGAGCAGGATAAAGAAACCAGAATCTGGCCCAAAAGATGCTGAAGGTGGAAAGCCTGAGACTGGGACAAACAAGTATCCCATGTTGAGGAGGCGGCGTAAATTGATTGTCATAGCTCTAGATTGCTATGATACTGAAGGGGCTCCTGAGAAGAAGATGATTCAGATTGTGCAAGATGTAACTAAGGCTGTGAGGTCAGACTCACTATTTGCAAAAGTATCAGGGCTTGCTTTATCTACAGCTATGCCATTATCAGAAACAGTGGAATTTTTGAAGTCAGCAAAGATTCAAGTAAATGAATTTGATGCGTTGATTTGTAGCAGCGGGAGTGAGTTATATTACCCTGGAACTTACACTGAAGAAAATGGAAAACTTCTACCTGATCCAGATTATGCAACACACATAGACTATCGCTGGGGTTATGAAGGTCTGAAAAAGACCATTTGGAAGCTAATCAGCACGACAGAAGGTAGCGAACAATCTAAGGAATCATCCAGCCACATCCAAGAAGATGAGAAATCAGGCAATGCCCATTGCATTGCATACAGGATAAAAGATCCCAGAAAGGTAGATGGAGCTATTTAATGTGACAAATTAAAGTTTATAAAGCAACTAAGTTTTCCATGTGGATTTTCATACTGATATGCTTTGACAGGTAGTGAAAGTGCATGACTTGAGACAGAAGCTTAGGATGCGTGGTCTCCGTTGCCATCCAATGTATTGCAGGAGCTCAACAAGGGTGCAAATCATTCCTCTCTTGGCATCTCGAGCACAGGCACTCAGGTACTATATATCACAAATGAGTTTAGGACCCTGAACAAACCCTTTAATAAATATTGCACTCATATACTACCTTTGTTGGTGGATGAGTTATTTATTTCCAAATTCCAAATTATGCATGATTACTGACTTTAGGTATTCATTGATAATGACACATTCATCTGACTTTTGCATATCCCTAAGCGTACAGCAACCAAAACTTAATCTAATTCCTTCAGGTGTGACATAGTAATGTTCTCCTTAGGTTCTGTAGGCTTAATAGTCACAGAATTGTCTCAACACTGTTTCTTTCAAGTTGATTAATTAACCTTCTGTCTGTTTAACCAAGTTGCTTGACCATAATGTGGACCTGATACCAAAATGACCTTACCTAATCAAGGATATTCACATCTGTTTCCATTTTCTTTTGAATGCTAGATACATTTTTGTCCGGTGGAGATTGAATGTTGCAAACATGTACGTAATTCTTGGCGAAACCGGAGATACTGATTATGAAGAAATGATATCTGGGGCTTTTAAGACCATAATCATGAAAGATGTGGTGAAAAACAGTTCTGAAGAATTGCTAAGAGCTATGGACTTAAAAGATGACTATGTTCCTAAAGAGAGTCCATTGGTTGCCCACTTAAGTGGAGATGCATCAGCCACCGAGATCTCCAGTGCTCTGAAGCAAGTCTCGAAAGCTCAAACTTGAATATGAGATTGGAGTAGATGTGTTTCTGTGTGAAAGTTTTACTGTATTTGTTTCATTTCTTTCTTTCCTTTTCTGTTATGAAGAGATGGGTTCTTCCCTGTTTTTTTAATCCTTATGTGATTTCTGATGTGGGTTCTTAATTTGTCTTAATGTAGCTAGACAGTGACTCCCACAATAGCAGTTCGCTTTTGTTGCCTGTGTAGAACATTATATGTAATTTTTCTCAACAGAAAGTGCACTATCATATGTTACCTGAATTTAAAGCCAATATTACTTAAAATCTTTTACAATTTGATTATCTTTTAACAACCCACAAAAGATTTGACTGCAATTGAATCAATTCTTTTTTTTTTTTTGAAAGAACAATTGAATCAATTTTAATAAAGAAAGTGGGGGCTATGCTGTGACAATGGAAATCTGATATTTGATACCCTTATAAAAGAGTACAGAGGTAAAATTAAAAGAAGTTGAGTTTTCGCTCCGTTTGTTTTAAGAAAAATATTTTATCTTCAGAAAAAATATTTTTCTAGAAAAATATAATATTTTTTTGATGTTTGGCTAACACTAGAAAAATAGTTAAAAAATATTTTGGTATTTGATTTGCAATAATTTTTTTTTCTAATACGTAGAAAATGGTATATGGTTTCTCACTTCGACCCGTAATTCTTGGGTGTTAAAACTTCCTATTTCTTGTGTGGGAAGGAAGAAAATAAGGAAAAAAAAAACCCTTTCTTGTTTGGGAAGGAAGAAATAGAAAAAAAAAATACTCTAAAGTTGTATTCTTTCCTTTTATATTTATTGTTTTCCTCGGCAAGTATATATAAATATACACAAGAGGGCATGAAAGCGTGGATAAGTTGACATGAGACTCTTCCAGTTTAACCAGAAGTCTCGAGTTCGAGCTCTGGGAATGCAGCTGCTTTAAAATTTTTGAGGTAGAGCTTACCCTCCCTTACGAACCTACACGGCTCGAACGGGGAATAGTCTGGATATGGTATTTCCCAGTGGAGCCCATTCAGGACACCTCTTTGGTCAGACAAAAAAAAATATATATATATATACACAAAAGAGCAAATACATTAATTAATTATTTGTTCAGGGTCATGAGCATTTGTATAGTAATAGGTATTATTGTTCTATCTGTGTATGAGTGTATAAAGAAGGAGAAGAACGAAACGCAGAGAAGGAAGCCGCTGCGGGTGCAGTCACCAGCACCAATGCTGCAAGAGCAAGAGGAGGAGGAAAAAACTGATCACTTCTCCAAGCTTCCTTTAGACGTGCAAGTTTCCATTGCTAATTTGCTTAAGCCATTAGAGTACGTGCGTTTTGGAGCTGTTAACAGAATGTGCAGATCAGTAGCTCCTCCTAGCCGGTTGAGATCAAGAAGAAGAAGAAGTGATTGTTTATCATTATTGCCATGGCTCATATTCCATGATAAATGTGAGGGTGTTTCCAAGATTATTGATCCAATTCATGCCAGTCATGTTATGAAAATTCCTATAAAATTGCAGTTCATTCTCTTTTATGGATTATTTGGAGTTGATGATGACAACAAGTGCTCCATATTTTTTTGGAACCCTGTTACAAAAATGGCCTTCTACGCACCTCAATTACCTCCTGACTATGCAAAGGATTGTACTTTTCCATATTCTCCGTCATTATGCTATGGTTTCACTTTTTTCCCATCTAATCCGCACGTCTGTCCTGTTGCTGGGATACGAAAATTTTGTGCTGACAAAATTACAATTGATTTCATTCTCCTGGGGCATGACCGCGAGTGGACTACATCTGTTGTTCCTAATCTTTTTCACTTCTGTCCGAGAGGTAATAGTCCTGTCTTCTATCAGGGAGCTTTCTATTTCCTTGGTCACAATGGAAATGTAGGAGTTTTTCGAATAGACTGCTGCGAGAATAGTTGGGATGTTTGGCCTTCAACAACACCTTCTGTTTGTAGATTCTGTGAGGAAGTATTTCTCCTACAATGCAATGAACATCTCTTATGTGTATATGTGGATTCAACAGAAGAATGGGTCAGAATTTACAGATTGGATCAGGATTACTTAACTTGGGTTGAAGTTAAAGATTTAGGAAGCCATATGCTATTTCTTAACCCTTACTCCTCATTTTCTGCTGTCACAAAGTTTCCAAGATTCAAGAACAAGATTTATTTTTCTAAATTCTGGGGCAATAACGTTGTATTTTATTGTCTAGAATCAAGAAAATATGACACCTTTAATGATGGTGAAATACTTCTGTCAGACTTGTGGAACACAGCACAAGAATTCTATTTGAATTCTTATGATTCTATTTGAATCTGTAATGTGTTTATGATTTTGCGAATTTGGTGAAAGGAGCTCCAAAATTAATGCTTGCATTTGTCTCATCTGTGCTTACCTTTCTTGTTTGGGAATGAAGAAAAAAATTTTACTCAGGTTATTTTCTTTCCTTTTTTCTTCATTGTTTTCCTTAATTGGCCAAAGTACATTGTAGCGTACATAAATATATATACAAAAAGTCTGCACCTTGTCTGCAAATACATGCATTAAATTTAAATCTTTGTTAAGAGTACTCATGAGCATTTGTATGGTAATAGACATTATTGTTCTATCCGTGTATGAGTGTATAAAGAAGGAGAAGAAAGCCTGGCGGACGCTGTCACCAGCACCAATGCTGCAAGAGGAAGAGGAGGAGGAAAAAACTGACTTCTCCAAGGTTCCTTTAGACGTGCAAGTTTCAATTGTTAAATTGCTTTACCTGTTTGACTACATGCGTTTTGAAGCTGTTAACCGAATGTGCAGATTACTAGTCACTCCTGTCCGATTGAGATCAAGTAGAACAGAAAATGTGACATTACCATGGCAAATATTTCATTATAAAGATGAGGGTATTTCTAAGATGATTGATCTAATGCATGAAAATTTTTATGTTACGAAAATTCCTATAAAGTTCATAGACTTCACCCACATTTGTCCTGGAGATGGTTGGTCCCTACTATTTGGAGTGGATGGTAACAACAAGTGCTCTATATTTTTCTGGAACCCGGTTGCAAAAAAGCTAAACCACGTAACAACACAGCTATTGGAATCAGCTGGTAGGAGTTGTTCTCGTTTAACTTAAGATTTTGAGTTCGAGTCCTAATGAACCCATTTACGTTAAATAATTATTGGAAAATCTTTGCCGCCCTTGTGGTCCTATCCGAGTTGAGCTAAATTAGTTAGAGTCCAACAAGCTCTGTCTTCTATTGAGGAGCTTTCTATTTCCTTAATCACAATAGAAATCGAGGAGTTCTTGGAATAGACTTTGAGAATAGTCGGAAATTTAGGCATTCAACAGCACCTTCTATCTGCAGATTTTGTGAGGAAATTTTTCTCCTAAGGTGCAATGAACATCTCTTTATCTGTATATATGGATTCATTAGAAGAAATGGTCAAAGCTTTCAGATTGGATCAGGGTGATAATTACACAACTTCTTGGCCTGGAAGTTATAGGTTTAGGAAACAATATATGCTATTTGTTAGCTTATACTCCTCATTTAATTATTTTATTAAATATAAGGTTAAGCAAAGTGTATTTAAAATTTTAGAATCAAAATAATTGCCCTATTTAATAGTTTGTTGTTTAAAGTTAAATTAGTTTAGAAAACACTATGATATAAAGTGGTGTTAAATTATAATTAATAAATCAACAACTGTTGGAATCAGCAGGCAGAGAGCTATTCTCGTTTAAGTTAAGATTTCGAGTTTGAGTTCTAGTGAAGGCAGTTATGTTAAATAGTTATTAGGAGATTTTTGCCACCCTTATAGTATAAAATCATATAACTTAATTCAATTAAATTAACATATTAATTTATTATGTAAAATTTGTTATATTAATTAGGGAAAAGGGCCAATTGGACCCTGAACTTTTGTCCAAATCTCACATTGTACCTCTTTGTTTTTTTTGGACTAAAATGGACCTAACGTTTTTTTTTTTGGAGCCACATTGGACCCTCCGTCCATAACAACGTTAAAAAAAAAAAAAAAAAATTCGTACGGACACCGTTAAAGGGGCGGGAATAAGGGCCAAATTGGACCCTCAACTTTACTCCAAAGTTTATATTTGACCTTAATATTTTTTTTTGTTTTATTTTGACTTTAATCTAGTAAAATTCGGTCCATTATTTAAAGAATTGTTGCAATTAAGTCCTAAAAATCAAATAAAAATTTAACTTTAACACTAATTTCTAAAAATTAGTTCCATTAACAATAAGAATTGATGAAATTACTTTCAAAATTTATAAAAATATAATTTTTAAATTTTTAAAAATTTAAAGAAAAGTTAAAATATTTTTTATAGACCTAAAAATTTTCAAAAATTTTTAAAATTTTACAATCAAATGATATGTATTCAAAAAAGAATTAAAAAATTTTTGTACACTTATTAAATTTTTTAATCTATAGAAAATTTTAATAATTTTAAAAATTGTAAAATTATATTCACTACTATGTTCTTCTGCTCATCTCCCACCATTAACTAGAGACCATTACCTCTCATTTTAGTTCTGCAAGTAGAGACAGAAGCTAACCAATTTTTCAAATTAGGATAACTCTAGCTAAAAATTTTGGTTTTATGCCAATTTTTAGCTACATTGGTCAAAAAATGTTCATTAGACCCACCACTCTTAAAAAAGTTCACGCATACATTGGAAAGATATGAG
>CATIWO010500849.1:0-16962 GCA_949673435.1 Macaranga tanarius
TTCTTCAAGAGGTACAATGTCTCTCTTGCCTTCAGCTGCTCAGTTTCTAACTCCTCCCACACTCTGCCTGACATTGAGTCACAATTGTAAGACCAATGGTGGTGCTATCTACAATATTATTCATTATTCTTGTACTGAGAAAAATAAAATATCAATAAAATATTTCTAAGCAGATATACTAACTACTAAGTGTTATAAGAGATTTGTGGGTGTTTTTCTTTTTTTTTTTAAAAAAAAAAAAAAAACTTACTACATATAATTTCATATTCATACCATTTAGGTGACAAAATTTTTTATATCTCATGATTTCTTTTTTCTCAAGCATTTGAACTTTTAATATAATTTGATAGATGAGAAAAAAAAAGATGTCAATTTATAATAGTTTAAACTGGTTAGACATAAAGATTCTGAACATTATAGACATTGATTTAAGTAAAAGAATTATGAGAACTTGATTAAAAATAAAATCTGAATAATCTGATTAAGGCCATGGATACACGCACATCAATTGTAACATCTTCATCCCATCTATCAAACCAGTTCCTAATCTACTTCCTGATAAAATTTGATTAGAGCCAAATAAATTGAAAGAGATTGATTGATGAACATTTACTATTGCAATTGGAGGAAACCTGTAACCATAATGAGAGTTTTTTTGTTCCAAAATTCCAGATATCATAGCAACACTGCTCTCCTTTTTGCACAATCCACAAACTGAAGTTGCAAAGCTTATCAGCTTCTTTGCTCATTTAAGCAAATTAATCATCAAGAGCGCTATTACATGTAACAAAAACAAATGCTGCTGGAACCCATGATTCTCAATTGACTTACAAGGTACTAAGCAGAAAAATAAAACATGAATCCAAAATCAGAACCAGAAAACTGCATGAACATATATAATAGAATATCTATAGTTGCCACCAACTATTTAAAACACAATTTCCAAGAAAATTAGACATCACAAGAACCAGAAGTACTAAAACTTCAAATTCAATCAGCAGTCATTCAAATTCATCCACTAGAATGGGCAACTGGTTCTGTTTTACTTTTCAGAAACTGCAAAGGTGAATTCTAAACCTTGTCTGCTTTGTTTAATCGATGTCGCTCTTCAGCTTCAGCATCTAATTTTAAACTCTAGCCCTCTTGCCGCTGCAACCCGGACACTTGTACTGCTTGATATGTTCAGCCTTTGCAGGTGTAATCTTGACACATTTGCCATGAAACCATCTCTCACATGCATCACAGCAAATCCAGAATTCATCAGTGCCATAGCTTTCACCGCATGCACCACAAGTAGCACCCTGTTCGTCATCTTCATCTTCCTCTTCGCCACTTTCATCTTCTTCCTTTGGTGGTGGAGTCATCTTTGCTGCCTTGGTCTGAGTCTGAGGTTCTGGTAGCCGAGATTGCTTAAAGGTCACATCAAAAAGACAAAAAAAAAAAAAAAAAAAAACAAAGGTTACACTCCAATGTTAAAGGAATGAAATGAAATGGAAAATGCATGAAAGATGTATCTTTTTTTGAAAAATAATTACAAAGGAGAAAAGGGGACTCTAACTTAACATATCCTCAAGCTCTGATATGCACCTACTGCTAAGCTAACAGCCAGTGGGTGCAAATGCATGAAATACATAAATGCAACTCATATATTCGCATACCATTTTACTGCTCGATTTGCTTTTGCCACTGTTGTGTGTGGCAGATTGGTCCTTAGCTTGTTTTGTATTTCCTGACACAACTTCAAATATTGTTGGAAGTTCATTTATCATCTGGAAAAGCCTCTTCCTGTTGATTAAATTCTAAGTACCATCAGATTGACAATATTACTTTTATTTTGAAACTCAAGCTATTGGCTGCTGAAGTGGGAATTCTTGATGGCAGATTATTCATGGTAATTTGTATAACTTATTCTAGTAATGGCTTTCAGAGTACAACTCTATATAAAAAATTTCAAAAAAATAAAAGGAAATCTAGAAGGAAAGACACAGGACTCAGGAGATGAAGCATGTTGATCTCAAGGAGAGATTGGAGATGCCAGGACTCACAGCTTTGCTCTAGCCTAGATGAAATGGGATGAACCAAGTCGGTAAGTTTTTTTACTGATTCAGGGTGCAAGAAAAGGCCAACAATTAGTGGTCCAAATAATTAAACTTGGAGAATCCAATCATAGAAAATTAATTTCCCCATTTCAAACAAGTTCAAAGAAAACTCATTGTCAAACATAACCAATTATACAGTTCAAGACAATTTTTGTAGCGGGATGTAGTTAAGATACATGAGTAGCAGTATGTCTCATCCAGACTCTGATGAACAGTCTCAACAGCCAAGTATGCAAATACTTCAGCTGAAGTATCTGGACCAGGCCACATAATATTGGTGCCTGAAAAAAGAACTTGCTTTTAAAAAGCTTTAATAAGTCCTGAACAAACAAAATCCAAATCCTTATTTATGAAGTTTATCTTTCTGGAGCATCATGGTTTATATTTATACTGATTACCTTCAAATTATCAAGTTCTGCACAAATTCACCAACAACATACAGAATATTAAATTCTTGTATGAGAGAGATTTCACTGAGAAGGTAAGAAAGCACAAACCAGTGGACAACATATGCTCCAATAAAACCCAGCAGAAAACCACAAACAAGAAGGATAAAAGAAGTAGCACCATCTAGCCAAGATAAATGACACTTAAAGAACATCCTAAAAAAACTCCAGAAGCATAAAAGCAGGTGCAATAACAGATTCGAAGCTACAGAACATTGTGTGTAGAAATATCAAAACCAACACTACCAAAAGAGAATACCCAGAACACAAGCACAATATTACATGAAAGAAAAAATTGTGAAGCAACTAAAGGATGCATGCAAAAAATTCAAGTCTCGAGTTCTTCCCCCAGTTAAATGTCTTACATCATTTGTCAAGACACTCCTTGTCGAGTTCCCAACTACTGATCACCGAACATTAAAACCTCATAACAAGAGAAGAAAACAACCGAAGTTCTAAATCTTCTTCTCTACTAAATTAGAGAAGAAAACAACTGAGGTGGCTCAACATGCTTTATGGTTAACATGTGCCTGCTGATGCAGGCCCCTATCTTAGAATATAAACATTATATCTTCATCCAACAAGATGCATACATTTGGTCCTATCCACCGTTCCAGTTTAGCCAACCCCAGCTGTTTTGGGATTACAGGAATTGAGTTGGGTAAACATTATGCATGAATAGGTTAGTTTTCTGACCAATAGCTTCATGGATTTCACCAAGTATAGTTGATAAAATTCTGTATATTGAAATAGCCCTCCAACAAAAGCTACCACAATCGTTATCAGCCAAAAACCTTGCATTAAATTGACTGGCAGACCAGTGTGATGTGTGTGTGGTCAAGTGGAGTCACATCCCCTGAATGAACATAAGCTTGAATAATAACATACTAATGCAATTTACTGCATTAGTATCTACATGCATAACACATTACTTACCATGCCGTATAACATAGTATTCTAGTTAGCAATTGTGAATTGCGCACTTCAATACCCAAATGAGCCATAATTGACAAGAGAAATTACCGTACCTTTCATTCTTACCAAAACCAAAGCGAGCACCAAAATAAAATGCTACAGCAAGCAACCATGAATCACTGTGCACTGCAACAAGTGATAGCCAGTCCTTCTCTTGCATCCCATCTCTGGCAAAATTTATGCCTAGAGCCGGTTCAGGAAGCTCGGGAGGCACCTCCTCCACAGGCAAGTTAACTTCCCATGTCTCATTTGGATATCCATATAAACACAGGTTCTCCTTTTCTGTAAATGCAAGTTTAACACTATCAACACAACACATTTTTTCATCTCAAACATATCACAAATTCTCCAAAAAGGGGAAAAAAATGACACACATTCAGACTTGCAACATAATATTTATCTGCTGTCTAAATTTGCTGTGGGACCTGTCTCACCAACAATTTGGTTGTATCATTTCAACAACAGTATTTTGAATAAAAAATGACATTTTGAATATTAACTAATGAGACAAGAATTAATCTCTAAATGATCGTACACCCAGTATTTATCATTTTGGTGACTTTTTATGACTCAAAAAGTAAAGACGATGTGATTAGCAGCAGGACATGAGGGTGTTCCATATTATTAAAAACTAAAATGTATAAAATGAGAAGGCTGAGACTACATCATGTTGAATTCATTGCTTTCCCTGACACATCCAGATGAAAGGAATAAAAGGCAACATGTAGACCAATAAAACTGATCCCATCCATCAAAAGATAGAAAATTAATACACAATTGACACATGATTCTTAACATGTACAACATGGTAAAAGTTAGAAACATGCTTCATCTAAATAATAGCACTTTTGCAACCAATCCTCCAAATAGAATTCATATTTAAAGCAGATTCATCCTAATGAAGAAGCTAATTTGGCCATCATTATACCAAAAATCAATAGAAATACATCTACACTAGACCATTGTTTCACCACAGGATTCTCAAGTCACACCACATAACCAAACCTTCAATGGCATGACATTGTGCTGGCATTCATAAATTTTAAACGAAAACCAATGAAAAACCTGCTATACCATACCATAACATTAGTTGGATGCTAGTAAATTCATTCACCAGATGACCAACAAAACATAATTGTAGCTTTACATGAATCTAATAATGCAATAAATTGTCACTTTCAGTCCCACCTTCATTCAAAGGTCAGTTATATCTCTGTCACACAAATTGTAGAAAAAGACTTGAAATAGTCAAACAAATATCAGATAAAATGACAACTTGGGAATAAAACCATTTTTGTGTTATGATGTAATAAAAAGAAGAGCTATAACAATTGGAATCTGCATAACATAGCAAAAGTGGCGACAAGTATTAGACATACTCACACTAATATTTGAATTTTTGGTACAACGGTATAAGAAAGCTCCTTCTCAGACAAAAAATGATTTCATAAAATTTGGTAAACACAAAAGCATTGCCCACAAAGAATATGAATTCAAATTCCCTTTGATTCTGGCCATACACTCAAAAAGGTAAAAAGCCCGCATAGGAAAAACCATCCAAATTTATATTTCAAATTCCTGAATGGTACTTTTTCTCTTAAGCATCATCCCCACCCTCAATTTTCTTAAAACGATGAAACTAAGATTTGAAATTAAACAGCAGATAATATCATTGCAAAAATATCCAACATGACACATTTACTGAACCAAATCAGCAACAAGAAGGAAAAAAAAAAAGGAACAACCTTTCTACATTTATGGAGAAGTTAACAACAATGGGTAAACGAACAGAAGTGGAATTATGCTCAGGGATCAAAACTGAAAACAACAACTACTTTCAACGAACAAAACAGCTAAAGATGACAAATTTTCTCCAATCAGGAAGCCATATGTACTGCAGTTTGTGAGCACATAAAAAAAGCTACATTAATCACTTCATGACAAACTGACTCTCGAAAATAACTCACAACTCTGCATTGTTAGAACCCCAAATCACTGGTTGCAAATTACAGATTTCATTGCTCACAAAATCACCATACTGCAATAAAGGCTAAAGACATGACAAAATTAGGAATTGTGAACAATCAAGAACAAAGGAAAAGAAACTACCCACGAATTTAACTAATCATTTAATAGTCAACGTAGAAGCAATTCATAGAGTGTGCACAAAACTCAAACGAATAACAACAAAACACAATTACAATTCCAATTGGAAGTCCCAAAATGAAATATAAATTTTCTTTTTTTTAAAAAAAAAAAAAGAAAAGAAAAAACACAACAGAAACCCACCTGGGTCGCACTGTTGATAAAATTTCTCAACATCTGAAACAAATGAAAAAGGAAGAAACCCATTAAAACAAAAAGAAAAATAAGAGAAACCCATTAAAGAAAAACGCAAAAAAAGCAAACCCAAAAGAGGAATTGAAGAAATTAAAAGAGACCAGAGGTGAGAGCCTTGATGAGGCCAGAGCGTCTTCCTTTGAAGTCGCTGAAAACTTCTTCAACGGTTCGAGGTACAGGGTGCGGTATTGCCTCCATTCTCTTTCCTTTCTCTTTGTTTGCTCCTCAAAATCAAAACCCAAAACACAAAAATAAAAATTCAATCTCTCTCTCTATACAATACAAAGGAAAAGGATAATTATTACTATTAGGTTGTAGAAAGAAATTTAGAAGAAGAAGAAGAAGAAGACTGGATAATAAGTATGTAGCATAATAATACATATAATATTTATAAAGGTAATGAAAATGATTTTTGGTGGGTAATTAAATTAATTGAATTGAAATGGAAAAAGAATGCTATTAATTTTAGGGTTTATATTTTGGTCTTTTTTTTTAAAAAAAAAAACGGAATTTATGAATGAAAGACTTACTATACGATACACAACAAAAAGGGGAATTAGGGTTTGTTGTTTCGGAGATTTTCTATTTTCCTCATTGGGGAATAAATATAATAATTATTTATTATTAATAATAAAATAGAATCCTCTCAAAAAAATTAATAATAGTAAAATAGAATAGTGTTTGTTACTTTTTGTCCATTTAATTTTTTTTTTTTTTTTAAAGTAATAGCTTAATTAAATTAATTTTTTAACTTTGTTTTGTTTTGTTCACATTTTACTATTTTCCATTTGTTTATGTTACGAGAACATGATGAGATCGTTTGGTAAATCCATCTTAATGGGTTTTAAATTTGATTAGTTAAGTATTTTAGGACTCAAATGCTTCTATATATATATACACATATAATTCAATTCTTGACTTATTAATATCTTAATCTAGGTAATAATTCAATTCTTAATTTATTAATCTCTTTAATTTTCGGCTTATATTTCTAATTAGTGCAAAAGTAAGAAAGTTGAAAAGGGGTTATTTGCACAACTTTTGTATAAAATTGTTTGTTTATATATATATATATATATATATATATATATATATATATAGAAGTTGGGTATGTTTCTAACACTTTGTTGTGTATGTTTACCATCTAATTAATTTGAAAAAAAATGAATTTACAGTGTACGGTTTAGTGTCCCCCATTCACCAAAACTGAAGAGTGGGCTAATATTTCAGAATTTTACATCGGTTTGGAATTATATAAATTAACATATTTTTACAAAATTATCATGGTTTGTGAAATAATGTATTTTATCGATGACATTTGTGTACTTTTATTATAATTAATTTAAAAAAATTTATTCCGATTATATACATAGAGAGGTAAGCATTTAAGTGTAATTGAAAATATTAATCTCCACATTTTTTATTGATTAGTAAATTTTACTTCTACTTGGCGTATGAACATATATTTGCGTCAAACTATTTTTTAATTTATACATTCATTATTTTATTTTATTTTATTTATGGTAATTATTTATAATTTCAAATAATATTAAAATTTTTTTAAGGCTTCCACAACCGTAATTTTTTTTTAACAGAAACGAAATTTCACATACACTGATGAAACAGAAAATTCTTAACATCATTGTTTTAAAACATATATAGCTAAAAGATATGACAAAAAGATTACATATGGTGTAATTTAACACATTTGATGGTGGTTTTGCAGCACATCCCTTTGGCTTCTTATTTGCTTTCTCTAGTCTGGTCTACTCTAAACATATTTTCCATTGAAATTCTTGGTTTTGTTCATTTTTGTTTTGGAAATTTTACTACAAATAAGTGCTCTATATTCAACCAAAGTTACCAAATATTTGGTTTGGTGGAATGGTGGAAAATTGGTTTACATATGTAACTTAAACTTCCAAAGAGGCACCAACAAGTTACAAAGATAATATACCACATACATCAAACATATTTACATGCTCATTTTATATACCTACTTGTTATTAACATTAAATTAAATTGTTAGAATTAGAAAAATTTGAACACCAATAACCTTAAAATCAAAGGAAAATATACAAACCCTGTTGATGAAGAACAGCACCAGTTGAATGATGTGATGTTGAGCGTTTAATGAACCTATTTTCCATTAAACTTTGATCATGGCAATGCCAATGGGCACTATTGGCTTTTCAGTATGTTGTGTTTAGAGAGATGAGAAATATAGGAAATTGTGAGTTGTTGTAGAGCCATTAATTAGACAAAGTCAATGCACCTAAGAGTTTTAAAGGTCTTGAAATTGCATCCTCACAACTACTTTTTAATTCTGAGTTTGAGATATTGCATAAAATCCTCCAACCATTCATATGTGTAGATTCTTGGAGTTTTATGACTCAAGGCTCTAAAACCTTGCTCTTGTTACACATCATCATCATCATCCCTTGTTGCCATTGAGGCATCATTGTTCCTTAATGTTGCTTCCACAAATTCCTCAATGAGAATTTATCATGTGAAATGTTCTCACACAAAAATTTAATATTTTTATATGAGAACTGACTAAGATTGAAAAGAACACTTCTTAAGTATTAAAAGCTAACATTTTCTCCCCATATATATATCTTAAGACTCACGCCGTAAGCCCGTCTAGCTCAGTTGGTAGAGCGCAAGGCTCTTAACCTTGTGGTCGTGGGTTCGAGCCCCACGGTGGGCGTTTTCTTTTTAATGCCCCTTTTTCTTCTTTGTCCTCCCTTTTTATTATAATTATTTTTCACTATGTCCTTAAAGTGTTCGACAAAATTCCCCACCCAATATCTATGCCTATTTAACTTAACTTTTCGCCAGCTTAAGCAATTTTTATTCACATAGCAAACAGTTTTTAGTGTTGGTGTTCAGCTCTGTATGTCTCACTCATGGGTTCGATCACTTTTACTTGGAAAGAGGCACAGTGGTTGTTCATCAATCTTACACAAAACCATCGCTCTCTATCAATTTAACTACAACTTTATCCCTACATTCAAACCCACATCAGGTAACAACTTTATCAATTCTTAACAATTTGTTTTTTTTTTTTGTGTGTTTTGATTAATATATGCTACGTTTGTTACTCTCACAGGATTTCTGTTTAATCATGCTGCTGTTGTCAATGATATTAGAAGCTTTTGTCAGTTGAGTGAAAGATGGTTGCTTGGTCGAGCATTTTGCTCTATGCATCATCCAAATGAGATGATGTCAAGGTTGAATAATTCTGATAATGTAACATGTAATTGTGATTTGGAGGAGTGTGTTGCCAATGAAGAAAAGGTTTCTCTTGACTTTACCAAAATCCACAGTAACTTACTTCCAACTGTCATTATTATTGGCCGCCCGAATGTGGGAAAATCAGCCCTTTTCAATCGGTTAGTGTCATTGTTTGCTGCATTATCAAACAAGGTTGCTTTATGCATATATGTGTGTGTAGTCGACGAATTTGGTTATTTTCTTGGCTTTTACTTATAGATTGATTCGGAGGAGGGAGGCTCTTGTTTATAACACACCAGATGATCATGTTACTCGAGACATTAGAGAAGGGATTGCTAAATTGGGTGATCTGAGGTTTCGAGTGTTGGACTCAGCTGGTTTAGAAACTGAAGCAACTGCAGGATCTATTCTGCAAAGAACAGCCAGCATGACAGCAGCTGTGCTCGCTAGGACTCAATTTGCTATATTTCTGATAGATGTTAGGTAAGTTTATATCTAAAGTTCTGTGTTCATTTGAATATTGATAAAATGATAGTATAGCAATGCACATAGTGCATGCCTGCATAATGTTTAGTCAATTTGCATTTCAATTGAGATTTTTGACTATTTGTATCTTGGAGGACGCTAGCAATTTTTTTTCCTACTTTCCACTTGTATAAGTTTCATCGTTCAAGTGGATTCTAACGAGAACAAGACATCCATATGTTATTTAAAACTGTGGAGTGTCAATCTGCTATGACTAAACAGTTAATAGAGTACCTAGAGATGCTTTCTTATCATTTCTTGGTGTTATGTCTTGATCAAGAGCTGGACTGCATCCATTGGATTTGGAGGTTGGAAAGTGGTTGCGCAAACATGCTCCTGGGATCAAACCTATAGTAGCAATGAATAAATCTGAATCACTTTGTGATGGTGCTGCTTCTATTACTAAGGCTGCTGATGAAGTGCGCATGTTAGGATTTGGGGATCCTATTGCCATATCTGCTGAGACAGGGCTGGGTATGACAGTACTCTATGACTCCCTTCGGCCTTTGCTTGTGGACTATATGCTCAAAGTCCTAAAGAGTAAGAATCCTTTTACCGTGTTAGATCCTCTTTTTCCAAACTGCAGTGTCAATTATTCATGTTGCAATGAGTAATTTGCATATGAGCAATGTTGGCTTTTGCTTGCAATGAGCAACTTCGTGATGAATTTTGAGTTTTTCACATGGATCCAGAAATCACTTGCAAGTTTTACTGCTCATAGTTAATTACATAGAGGGATGTCTTTGGGATGGATTTTCTCTAGCAGGACAAGCATGGGAAAGGGAAGAAATTCTTATGTTAATTTATTATTTTCTTCCTCTCCTTATGTATTTCATTGTAACCTAATCTTATAAATTTCTATTGGTGGGTTTTATGAGAGAGAGAGAAAGAGAGAGCGTCTTCTTTAGGTTTTACACAGATGTTATTACTTCTCATTGTTGGTTGAAATGCCTGAGCGAGAGAATAAAAGTGTCTTTGACTGGATTTTCTCTTTATACCCTTGATACTTCCCATGGAAATTACCTAAATGATCTCAAAGTAACTTGATTGAATCATCATTTATCAATTTCATAGGCTACAGAGCTAGTGCAAGTTTTGGATCCCCTGAAACAGGGCCCTGGATCTGGAATGGAAAGCTTAGACTCCATAGATCACTTTACTCACTCCTTTACTTGAAGTGGATGATCACAGGCCTCAAACATATGATATGTTGTTGCAAGCCAGAGGCATTGATTTTCATACTAGATAGTTGCTTTAGTTTGATTCACTGCATCCTCATTTTGTAAATGATTTTATTTATAGACTTAGTAGGTTTTAGTCACTTCTCAGTTTCTTTCTAACCTTACTCTGCATTTCAACTACTTTTAGACAATTGTAACCAACACAGTAGCGATAGTGCCAGTCATGATGATAGCTCAAATGAGGTTGAGGAGTCTAAGCTGCCATTGCAGTTGGCTATCGTAGGTCGGCCCAATGTTGGAAAGTCAACCTTGCTAAATAATTTGTTACAAGAAGAACGTGTGCTGGTGGGCCCAGAGGTTGGTCTGACTAGAGATTCTATCAGAGCTCAGTTTGAGTTTCAAGGAAGAACCATATATTTGGTAAGCATCAAAACTTGCATTTTGTTATGATGTTGATGAATTATTGGTTTTGTGAATCATGCGTATTCAAAGTATGTTCACTTGCAGTGTTCTATATCTGATATGCAGGTCAAATTTTGAAACATTTGTTCTTCTGTGTTGGCAGAGAGAAAAATACATCAAAATTGCAAAATTAAGGTTGCTATCCAAAAATTCATGAGTGTGGTTAAGCTTTTCTTTGCTTCCTATGCAAAGAAATCCATGTGTTATAGCAGCTTCGACAATTTTGAATTTTTTTTCTTGATTTGCTTTTCTTATCTGAGAAGCTTATGTTAAACTTATTTACTACTTGATTTAGTGACATTAAGCTTACTCACCATTTAGCTTAATAACATTAAGCTTACTTACATGATATTGCCTCCAAAGTTTATCGAGGTCTCAACTTTCAATTCAACTCCATTTTACCCCAATTTCTTCTTGTTTTTTGTACCTATAACTTCCAATGCAAGAATGCAATGTGCATCCACCAACTAATGTGAACGGTGCACAAAATAAAGTTAATATTCATCAATGATCTGCTGCTATTTTTCTCCCCTTTTGGTTAAATGGTGATGTGCCATTACCAAGAAAGCAACTAGCTGAATAACCTTCTGTTGGGATTTCACTTGAATGGCATAGTCTCTGGGATCTTGTGTAGGGGAATGATTGAGAAAAAATTTAGGGTTGTGATTTGCGATTTGTGTTAGTTTGCATCTATTCCATTTCCTATTTAATTATTGTCAGATAATCAGATAACATTTGACTAGAGGTTCTTTCTTCTTGATTAGTTTTTATCCTTTAGCGATATGCATTGACAGGAAAGTTTGGATATGATTGCAGAATCTGGCATATAATGTTGCAGTCATTATCAAATGAAATAGTTTAGTAATTTGTCTCTAAATCCGAAAACAGCCATTGAATTACTAGGTTGGCATTAATTTGTTTTGTTAATGCTCTTGGTATAGGTATAAATTGACCATTGATTCGGTATAATTTTTATTCAGGTGGACACTGCAGGTTGGTTGCACAGGACAGGGCAGGCGAAAGGACCATCATCATTGAGCATTATGCAATCAAGAAAAAATTTGATGAGAGCTCATGTGGTGGCTTTGGTGCTTGATGCAGAAGAGGCAAGTCATGTATTTCGTTGTTCTTTTTGCCTCTTAGTTTTTTTCAATGTGCTAACCTATTTATCCTTAAGCATGCTTAAGTTTTTCTTTGATGGTGACAATAAATATGAATAATGTGGATATGGCTATCAAATTTACTTTGAAACATCTTGGTGCTTTTCTTTGATGCGTTCAAACTAGTAGAGTTACCCCAGAATTGGCCCCCTCATATTTTTCCAAGTATCAGAACAAATAACATAATAAATAGTTGAAGGTTATCTGAACCTCCTGTTTTATCATCAAATTGGTTCAATTGTTATTGTGAAATATCAGGGCCAATTTCCATGTGATAGCAGAAGTAAAAACAACTGCTGACAAAGAATATGAAATCTTGATTCTTGAATATTTTGTTTTGGTCAAAATCTCTTATGTTTATCTAATCTCTAGTCTGCTACATCACTGTATATATGATTACTAGATTGCAAAAGCTAGGCGAAGTATGACACATGCTGAAGTAGTTATAGCAAGACAGGCTGTGGAAGAAGGACGTGGATTGGTTGTCATTGTGAACAAGATGGATATTCTGCAAGGAGAACAATATTCAAAGTTATATGAGAAGGTTATGGAAGCTGTTCCTTTAGAAATACAGACAGTAATACCACAGGTTTGTCTACTATTAATACTGATGTTATTTTTATTTAAGGTTCTCCTTGTTTATGCATATTCTTATATTATGCTCATGCAATTTTTTAGTTGTGTAAAGCAAGATCAAGGTTCATTCTCTCTGGTTGTATTGGTTTTACTTTGTTGATGAGTCTTCTCATAATTGAATTATTATTTATATTGATGTGTTTGAAACTTTGTGCATCTCAGGGCTTTCAATTTGCTAGTGGAAAGTGAAAGAAAACTGATTTTATGCGTTTATTGTTCAAGTGTATCCTTTACTTCAGTGATTTAGGAGTAGGGAATGAGTATCCTGAAAAGATCACTATGCTAACTAATTGGTGTAATATCTCATATATATGATATTCCAAAAATATTTACTTCAAGAGCGTGCTTTTCTCAGTAGCATTTGCAAATGCAAAGCAAATAAATCCTCTCTATTGCAACTTCTGCTTGAACATATATGAGTTTCAGATTAGGACAAAATTAACAAATAAACAGTCTGGACTTGCAATAATATTTAAGAAATATGAGCACCTTTGACTTTCCTTGGTGTAATGAATTGTCTAGTATAAGAATATCTCCAGCAAGAGAATATGTTGTGAAACGAGTAGTCACTGGTTATATTGAAACAACAATATTCTTTTGATGGCTTTTGGGATAATAATTCCGTGATTTTTCTGTGTTTGCAGAGTTCAGGTATTCCAGTTGTATTTATTTCAGCATTAGAAGGTACAGGCCGGATGGCTGTCATGCGTCAGGTCATTGATACATATGAGAAATGGTGCTTAAGATTACCCACAGCTCGGCTAAACCGTTGGCTGCGTAAGGTTAGCAGTTTAGACATTCTCTTTCCCCCTTTTGAACCATTCAGACATACAATCTGTTAATATAATAAACTCTCTTTTCATTTGCTTGTTTTACAGGTTATGAGCAGACATTCTTGGAAAGATCAGGCTGCACAGCCCAAGATCAAGTACTTCACTCAGGTGAAGGCCCGTCCACCAACTTTTGTTGCTTTCACAAGTGGTAAGACGCGACTTTCAGATACAGACCTAAGGTTCTTATCAAAATCTTTGAAGGAAGACTTCGACCTGGGTGGTATTCCCATCCGGATCATGCAGCGGTCTGTTCCTAAGAAAATTGCAGGCAGTGGGAGCAAGAATGGTCAATCTACCAGCAGGCTGGCTGAAAGAAGCTTGTCTGACAAGAGGTCTGTTGCTGCTTAACTCAACTGTTTTGTGCTTCTAGGCTGGTTTAGAGTTTTTTCCTTTGCTGGAAAAAGCTTGGCTAGTGTTGAAAGTGGTTCTCAAGTATAGTGTTTCTCAGTTATTGCTAAGAAAATCTTATACCTAGCTAACTAGATGTAAATTAAGAAATTTATGAAATTTTGAATGGCATTGAAAGCAATATTAATTTTGACAAAGTTTAAAATAATTAAGCATCAATACCATATAGAATTCCTTCAATTAAAATTTTAAAATTTTACATGTCTTGATGGTGGCAGTGATACTGGTTAGGAAGTTTTAATTCAATTTCATTTTCAAATGAATTCCAAATAAAATTCATTTGTAAATGAATTTTTATTAATATAATGTGTTTGGTTTAAATGAATATTTTATGAAATTTATTTCAAGCTAATTCTATATTTTGTTATATTGTCGATGTGTGTCGATTACACCTTAATCTTCCTATAATTTTATAGATAGAGTAAATAGAGGTCGATCCTACTGAGGTGCAATCTTAAATCAACTTGATAATAGAATATAAAAAGCACAGCGGAGGGGGGATTGAATTCCAAATTAATTTAACAAAAATCTAAAACACAAAAATTAAATTAAATTAAAAAAAGAATAATATATTAAAAACTAAGCTCTCAGTTCAATATCGCCTTGACAAGTGATGGAATCAATCAATAGCAACAATATTTCACCTTCCTAAGAAATTATCATCTTTAGGTAATAATAAGCTATATTACCCAAACTTTTCCTTAATTCCTATCCTAACAGATTAGCTCCCATTTAACCAATATACAACTTAAAACCTTTTTTTTTTTTTTTAATTTAATATAATGGCAGCAATAACACTAATTTTTACGCATTAAAAAACTCTTGTATGCCAAAGCTAACATATTCATGCTAGCCTTTTGACACTAATGGAATTTGAATTTGAGCTTGAATCCCTCACAAAAGTTGTAACCACAAATGTAAGATTTTCATAGCATCTTGAACCCTCTAATTTGGACTTTTATAACTCAAGTTATGGCGGATTATTGAACTCTCAAACTATAGCAAAACTGAATAACTTCAACCCAAAGTTTAGTTGCCTAAATGAACTTGGATTTTATTGTGTAAATCCAATTCAGAAAGCTCAAGAAGTCTACTTTAATTAGAATTAGAGTTAGATAAATATGAATAAGGTATATGTATTTATAGAGAGATGAGTTTACGTTAAAAGTAACAAAAAAAAAAAAAAATAGAAGAACAATCTGAAACCTTAGCTATAAATTAGATGCTAAAAAATAGAGAGTATAATGTTTGAACAATTTAAAATTTATATATTCAAAATAATGCCTATTTTAAACGTTATTATTTGAAAAACTTTTTTTTAAAAAAAAAACGTTAAAGATAATTTGAAAATATGTAAAAAAAAAAAAAAAAATATTTTACCGTTATTGTTTGAAATGTAGATAAAAATATTTAAAAAATGTGATTATTTAGGATTCTGGTGTAATTAAAAATCTCCGTTTTTTCTACTTAGAAAACACTTTAAATTAGGTTTCCAAATTCTATTAGAATTTTAGAAAACTAAAAAATTGTATTTTTTTAAAAAAAATTAGGAAAATATGTCATTTGAACAAATTACTCTATTTTCCATTTTCAATAGAAAATTTTTTTGGTAAGCACCTCTTGTTTTCCACAAGTAAACATAACCTAAATATCAAAAATACCTCTTATCATTCTCTAACTCTAAGGACCAAAATTTTAAACTGCACTTTATACTTCACTTTCTATCTGATGCCTCAAAATTTAAAAACTGCACTTTATACTTCACTTTATTACAAAACTAAGGGTAAATTATACTCACGGTATCCAACTTTTGAGACTTATACCAACAAAGTGT
This sequence comes from Macaranga tanarius, assembly GCA_949673435.1. NCBI lineage: Eukaryota > Viridiplantae > Streptophyta > Magnoliopsida > Malpighiales > Euphorbiaceae > Macaranga > Macaranga tanarius. Next base: position 16,137 of record CATIWO010500849.1, read on the forward strand.
CCAACCTTTTTTTCTTAACACAAAACCCCCTAACCTTTCAATCCAGTAACAGAAAAGTACCCAGAGCCACTTTCCGGTAGTCGGAGCTGACCTGGTGCATACGTGGAGTGTGATGTGTCAGAATACGTGGACATGTGGCTCCATATCATTGCCACATCAAAAAAAACAAACAAACCCTTTTCCCTCAAGCACCCAAATCTAAAGCTTTTTCTCTCCATTTCATCAAGCCGTTGTTTTACAAGGCTAAACAGAACAAGAAAATTTACACATTTCTAAAGCTAAAACTGAAGTTTGTTCTTTTTTTTAAACATTTTCGGTCGCGAATGGATCCGGGGCAGCGAAATCACAATAGTCACAGCATCAAGAATCTTTAAAAGCCCACTTCACATAACTAGGGGTGTAAACGAACAGAACCGCTCGCGAGCAGCTCGGTGTTCGGCTCGTTAAAAGCTCGTTCGAGCTCATTTGTTAAGTTAAATGAACAGAGCCCGAACATAATTATGAGGCTCGAAAGATAAACGAACAGAGCTCAAACACCTCAAAACTCGGCTCGTTAACGTTCGTGAACAGGCTCGTTAATATGTTCGTGAACCAGTTCGCGAACAAGCTCGCGAACGGGCTCGTTAAGGACGTTCGTGAACAGGCTCGCGAACAAGCTCGTTAGGATGTTCGTGAACAATCTCGTTTAGGATGTTCGTGAACAATCTCGTTTAGGATGTTCGTGAACAGGCTCGTTTAGGATGTTCGTGAACAGGCTCGCGAACAGACTCGTTTGGTATAGAAATTAGATAATTTTGATGTATATTATTGTGAATGTTAAGTAAAT
>CATIWO010500968.1:0-12313 GCA_949673435.1 Macaranga tanarius
CTTGTGTTTCAAGCTAGAGGCTTCATATTTGGGGAGCTCAAGCTTGTAGATCACCATCAACCAAAGCTTTTCGAGCGTGCTACCAACTAAGGAGTATGTAAGTGTTACAATATCTCTTAGTTGTTAGGTCTCCCTCTTAAAAGCATGATTTGGTTGCTATGTTGTTGGTATGTTGTTCATTATGCATGTTTAGCTATGTAAGACTGCATGTGATATGATCTATAGGGCATGGAAGTGTATTGTGTTGATGCAAATGTTGCATGCAATGAAAAAATTTAAATTCCGCATTTTCATTATTCCTCTACACACATTTTCCTTCAGATGCTTCCTTTTCAAAGGAAGTTTTATTAGAGATGATGGCACTGCACTCCTTTGTAAGCGTAACTGTCTTACATTTCGGCAACTTCTTTTTATTAGAAATTAGCTCCTTCAAGAAATTTGCATATTTAGGCATCTGAGCAAGAAATTCTACCAAAGGCATATTTATATGGAGTGTCTTGAATCTTTCCAAGAACTTTGCGAACTACTGATCATGCTCTTGTTTCTTCAACCTTTGTGGATATAGTACTGGAGGTTCATACGGTTGAATTGGTGGTGACTTTGCTTTCTCCTTAGCCTCATTTTGAACTTTTGGATCCTTTCGTATAGCAATATATTTGCCTTCTTGCACTTTCTCTCCCTCATGCTTCTTTTCTTCATATTCCAGTGCTGCTTTGGGTGTTTGAATCTCTATGCCACACCTCAAGGTGATAGCCTTCAACTGTTCCTTTAGGTTTTTCTCCATGTTGCTCGATAATACACCTTGATTCCTTGTAAATAAAGAGTTTACTAACTGCCCCATTTGCACTTTTAGATTATGAATATAAGAGGGATGATTTTGAATTATTTGATCTATCCTCTTTTGAGCTTCATCTTGTTAACTCATCTTTGATGATATTACATCCATGAATTTCTCCATCTTACTTTCCATTGACATTTCAGAGGATGAACCTTTGTCTTAGTGAAATTAAGGTGGAGGTTATTGTGCATTCTAACCTCTAAATCCTGGTGGTGCTTGTGGTTCCCACTGGTTATTTCCTTGATTGCTCCAAGAGAGATTTGGATGATTCTCCAACTAGGATTGTAAGTGTTACCATAGACTTGGTTTTGAGGCCCTTTGAAATTACCTATATAGTTAACACCCTCCGTGGACATCCTTTGCATCATTTGACATTCTATGGTAGGATAACCTCCTTAACATAATTTACAAGAAGAAAATAATGTTGATACTGCATCAAGCTTTGCATTCAACATGGTAAAATTGTCCACTTCTATTGCTCCAACTTTCTTCGTAATGGTCCTCTCATTGGACCATAAACTTTGTGTATTAGCCATTTCTTTAAAGAGATCTAAGGCATCTTTTGGTGTCTTTGACATGATAGTTCCTCCAACTGCTACATCAATGTTGACTCTGACTGCATGATTGACTCCTTTGTAAAATGATTGCACTAAGTTAGGAATTAATTGAGGTGGGCATTGCTTCTGAAGGTGTTTGAATCTTTCCTAACACTCATAGAATGTTTCATCATCTCTTTAAATGAAAGAGTTAATTTCATTTTTGATCCTCAACATCTTTACAGGTGGTAAATATTTATTGAAAAAGGCTATGTAGAGCTCTTGCTAAGTGTTGATGGAGTTGGGTGGTAGACTTGTAAATCATCTCTTCGCTCTATCCATAAGAGAAAATGGAAAGAGAATTAACCGGATTGCATCAGGCTATACTCAATTCATCTTGAAGGTGGAATAATACTCTAAGAATCCAGATATATAACTAAATGGATCCTCATATGGTAGCCCATTGAATGGTGAATTTTGGATTATTGCCAGCTTGATTTCAAAGTTGTTTGCTGCTACTACCGGCCTTACAATTGGTGTTTGATCACCTTGCACATTAGGACTCATGAAATCTCACATGGTTCGCTAGCCATTCTGAGGATTTTGAAGAACTTGTTGCCTCGGTGGGTCATTCCTTTCATCGTCCCCTACATTCATTTTGCTTGGTGATTGTTTTGATATGATTGTTTGTTTCTTATTCCCAAGAACTGTCCTCTCTAACTCCAAATCAAGTAGCATCAACAAAAGTCCTTGTTTGCTTGCACTTCATGTGATGTGCATCAACTAACATAAATTCTTGCAATACCATAATCAAAACTAAAATTAAAAATAACATCTAAATCAAGCAACATAATTTTCTTAACAATATCAATTTTTAACAATCCTCGACAATGGTGCCAAAAACTTGATGAGTAAAAATCTACAAGCGTATAGAATCGTAACTAGTAGTAATACAAACATCGTCCCACAGAGATTGAAAATTGATTACTGAAATAATCACTATGTTTATTTGTTTAGATACCAAAATTGAGTTGAGTTTTCAAAGAACTAAACTAAATCAAAATAAAAAAAATTAGAAACTAATCAAATTTAAAAGCTGGGATTCTTATTCTCAATTATGACCATTTCTTAAGATTGATTAACCAACTAGGTCAATGCTAATCCTAATTCATTTTGAAGGGATCTTAGAAACCATAAGTTTTCCTTTCAGATAAACCTATGATTAATTGGGAATTAATTAACACTAAGTTTTCTGGCTCTCACCAACCTAATGCCTTTCAAACCCAATTTTAAAACATAACCTTTTATTCAATATTAATCCACTTAACTGTCTCTCAACTAATTAAGCAATTAATAGGTTATTGTATAATCCTACAGAACCTATCTCTCAATCAAGCTCTATAGTAATAATTCAATCTTAGGGTGATTAGTCCTAAAATGACATTAAGCACAATAATAACCGATGAATTAGAACTAACAACCTAACATTAATCACAATAGGCACATGGTCAAATTGAAATAAGAACCCTAAAAAAGAATCTAGCCACTCATATTAAAAAGAGAAGAAAGAGATGAAGAAATAAAGAAAACAAATCCAATCATGATAAATAATAAGATAAAATAATAAGAAAACCCCCTGCACAAATGTGTAGAGAATGCTTGTTCTTCATAATCTTCAAATCAAGCCCCTATTCTAAAATGACCAAAGCATAAACTAAATGAAAATTTTCTAAAAATAACAAAAAAATAAAAATCTAAGAACAACCTTAAATGAAAAATAAATGGTTCTATTTATAGACCTAGATATCTAATGAGAAAGGTCATCTAAACTCTTTCAAACTCTATCTAATCAAGAACTTAAAGATGAGCTTATTTCTATCCAAACTTCAACTGAAACTCCTCTTCTTGTTGGCTGCCATATCAACTATATATAGGTGCACAAGAAAATAGCATGGTTACGTAAGAAAATAGCCTTACTTTCGTATAGTCAGGCATGGCCATGCACCCCTGTAATGCATTATATCTCCAGCTCAGGTATGGCCATGCACTAATTAAGCACGGCCATGCACAATTCAAATGCAGATAGATCCTCTTGTTGACTCCTAAGCTCATCCAACTCCAAGAGTTGATCCCATCCTCATCCTAATGCATCCTTCAAAACACAAACTTAAACAAAAATTATCTATTTAACATAAAAATACTAAATTCTAAATAACTAAAATAAAATAACAAAATTAACTAAACTAACTAAACATGCAACTACTAAACCTAATATGCAAGAAATAAAGTGCTTAAAATAAGACATTTTTCGCATTTACCAGAAGTCGTGGCCTTGGCTGTAAAAATTCACAATCTCTTGAATATTATATCAAATATCAGAATTTTATATTTCCATAATGGCAAATAAGGTTGCATACTAGCTGTTTGAAAATAGTTCTGAACTTTATTTCTTAGATTTAGGTTTCAATGTTCATCCAGAATTGTTGTATCATTTGAATGTAGACAAATCTTTCTGATTTTGGAATGGAATATTGATTGTTAAAAACAATGGCATAAGACAGTAACCTCGATTCTTAATTTTAGTTAATTGTATTAAAGGTCATGCATGTGAAATTTAGTTTATGTTGTTGTTGCTGCTGTTATTATTATTATTATTATTATTATTATTATTATTATTATTATGAAATTTAGTTGTTGTTGTTGTTATTATTATTATTATTTTATTCTTACTTATGGATTAGAGAACATTGAAAACTAAATTAATAAATATATATATATATAAATCAATACTGTTAGTTTATATATTTTAACAAATTAAATATATTTTGTGAATAATAAATATTATATATAGTCAAATTATTCAAGAGAAATAAAAAAAATTTAAAATTCTAGTTTTGATTTAATTTTATTATATTAAGATATGTGAAATCAGATTTGGCTTTAAAATTTTTTATTCCAATCTAATTTGAATATTAATATTATTCTTATAATTAAACTAAAAGATTTGGATAAAGCGATAATAAACAAGCGAATGCAAATTCTATTTTAATTAGGATTGTTGATTAGTGTGGTTAAACCTTGTGTGTTGATTTATTTAATTATATTCCTCTATGTTGTGAGCATAATTTATGTTTTAATATAAGAAAATTTTATGTAATCGGGTATGAATTAATTTTCTAAGAGGTTTTTTGCACTCACGGTACCCAACATTTTCATCAAATACCATTAAAATATCTAGCCTTTTTTTTTAATACAAAACTCCCCAACATTTGAATCCGGTAACAAAATAATGCCTAGAGCCAAATTCCAATAGTCGGTGTTGACATGGTGATGACGTGGATGGCCACGTGGAAGGAGCAAATGATAGCTTATAGTGAATGGGACACGTGGCGCTGCATCATCACCATGTGTCCTAAAGATATTTTATAATTGAAATAAATTAGCTTCTCAACTAATTCAAATTCCCTCCCAAAAATGAAAATAATTGATAAATATGAGAATATCATATCCCCATATCCTCGGATCTGAGTCTAAAGAGGACTCTATGTCTATATACGAAATCAATGATCAATAAGGATAATGAGTTTTAATTGGTAATAAATTAGGACTCACATGATACTAATCTAAATAGGACAAGGTATGTCCTTCTTATGCCTATATATAGGCTCATATTTCTCTTAATTAAATCTATCTTGAATAGAATTTCTCTAACTTAAGCATCGAAGAACCTATGGATCGAAGATTCTAGGCTCATTCAAGGTTTCTTTTGTGCTTGTAGGTCCGGAGGAGGTTGAGCATTCATCAATTGGCGCCATCTGCGGGAACAATTACTTTCCTAAGTTATGATTTCCCCCATAATTCTGCCTCCATGATTTCTACATCATTCAACACATCATCATCCATGATACCAAACCAAAATCTTAAATTTTCTCAACCTGGATTCGTATTCAGTTCGAGGGACGACTACGATGATGGCATGGATGTTGATTCGACCGTTGTTAATTCTTATAATTTTGACGTCAAAAAAAATAATAATAATGAGCGGGAGGAAAATACTGCACGTCCTTGTTTAAGTGTTGATTTTACTAAACAATATGATAAAGCTCAACATTATCAACTTACAAAGCGCATTACTACCTATCTTGCTAAACACAGACACATGATGAATAAAGAGATAAAGTGAGGCAAATATAATTGCCATATGTAAAAAACCTACCACATGGTGATTTCTACTGTATGTGGTGAGTTGGCTCACTTTTAAAAAAAAAGCGCTTGATTTAGGAACAAAATACCAACAGCAGCAACATCAATGCTATGACCAAAAATAAATGCCTCCCCATCGAAGCATCATCCATATGGTCAGAAATCACCATGAATGGATTTTGATAAAACTCAGAAGGAATAAAACCTTTAAGTGATTTCTGGTAACCATTAAAATGGGTTCTCTTCACTATTAATGATAATTTTACAGGGAAAGAATTCTCTGTAAGCATATGCTTACAGCGTCAGAATCCATCGGAGAATTATGTCTCCCAAGAATATCCAAAGACCGAGCTCTAATCCTCTTCGGATTCCCTGAACTCGTAGCCAAATATAAGAAATCATCGCTGGAAAAGATGTTCCGTGTACTGGACATGTACACAGCAATATCAGAAAATTGGATGGAGATCGAATTAATCTTCCACTTTGAATCAATTTTAGCCATTGATGTTCGTCTATTAACAAACCTACGTAATGAATTACCTAACTCTTCTTAGTGATTACAGTAATGCCCTCAGATATAATCTTCTACTGGCCTCCGGCTACGAAAACATCGCTGCCTAAGTCCTACTTGGACAGCCTGGACTCCAATGACTCGCCACAAGGAGACAACCTAAAAGATAGAACTCAAGTTTATTTTAGCAAGCTGAAAGATAGAACTCAAGTTGATATGAAGCTGTTGTTTCAGTCTTCGACACAAGAAGACAAGGAATTCCAATCAGAAGCACAAACTAGAATCAAACTCATCACAGTAGAATGAGCCGAGCCTAAGCACCAAAACTAGCGAACTAGAAGAGCTGGAAAATCGAAATAAGAGAATCATGAAATTCAGACCGGGGACATCATTGAACTCGAATCAAGATGTAGATTCATCAACCAACAAAAAAAGATTTCTCCAATTAATGATGCCAATAAAAATAGAGAAATCATATTTAATTGGAGCATGATTTAGTTTCTACAACGTTAAAAGTACTGCATGGGGAAAATGGAGCCGAGACTTCATGCATGGAATGCACCTATGCTTTTCTTAAATGATTTTCAGGGAAATGAGAATGAAAAAAATGCTGTGGATAAATTTTGAATATTTGCACCTCCACCATTAATTCCATTATGTACGACTTTGCATATGTGCAAGCGTTCATTGACATGGCGTTAAGACATAGAAACATGCAAACATTTTTGCAGCAAAACAACAGGAAATATGGAGGCACAAAGGACCGAATTCTTACATCAGTGACAAGCCTGCAAATGGAGGCTAAAGAATGATTTGAGAATAGCTGTGAGCTAAAAGAACATCAACAATAATACCAATAGGTTGGAAATGTTGCTCATAATTTAGAGCAGTAAACAGCAGGCTCGCTAATGGTTGTTTTGAAAAATTTCACCGCACCACTAGCAATATATGGATACGACCTCAGTTAGTCAATTATTTTGAGCCATTTTTAAGCATGCAGCGGAACAAAGCTTCATGAACATAAGGGAAAAATTACCCTAATGTGCTTAAATTTCAAACAACTTATAGCAAAATTATTTTAAGCATTGAAGAAAAGCTAAAGTTGGTTACAGAAAGACAAGGGAATAAAATAGGTTATTTGCCTAAACGTGGACGACAATCCCCACTATTTGATTCCTCTAAAATAAAGGCTATGACAATTTTAGTTGTCTGAGCTTTAAGATGACTAGTACGCACCTGTAGCTTTTGAAATGCAATAAGCCAAATCAATTTACTAGTTCCATAAGAAGTTTTTACAAATACCATCTTGCAAACTTTCTTTGCTAATTACAAGCAATGAATCACTGTGCAAGTTTTGAAATATAACACATTGAATATAGCATTGTCTTGGAATATAGCATTGTCGGCAAAAGGGCCAAACAACGATTGCATAACATGATGCAGAAGAAGCCATTCTGTATTCCTGTGTATGGAATTGAAATGATAGCGATAATGCCAAACCGTGATAATAACAGATAAGTCCTCTTCCTCTATTATTTTTAAGATAGAATAATTACAACCAATTGCAAACACATTCCTATACACATTTATGTGAATGGACATAAGTTACATGATTTGATTTTAAATGGCGACTACCATTGATTTTAATTTAAGGCATAAATTTGCCATTATATGTGCAATATAACATGAGCCTTTTATCCAATATTTGGAACTGCTTATCATGGCTAAAATAACTATACCTGTTTGCAATGCAATATCATAAATTTATGCATAAATTTCTCATGTAATATTATGAGATATTTACTATAAATGTATTTTATGCAAATCATGGAGAATCTACTATACTAATATGTTGCCAAAGAAGGCGACTGTTGTTTTCTTACAAATAAAAAATGATTGCTCAAGAGTTGGAGCAGTAAAAAATTATGCTTTGGTGGACTTTCCAGTGTCACATATTAGACATGCAAAAAATTGCGTGGGAAGCTGATGCGATTATCCTTTCCCATGCGAACTGGGACATGAACCTCCCTCATTGAAAAGGAATTCTTCTTCATGAAGAACTACACAAGGGCAAAAAAGCATCTGCATAAACTCTCCTACCTCAATGTCATTCTAAAAAGAAAATGGTGGACAGTTCAAATATGACAACACTCGAGCTTTAATAAAGCTCAAACACAAATAATACCAAATTCAGAGCATGGACAAAACGTCACAAAGCTAACATCGATAATGAATGAGTTTGATAAAGCTCAGATGATTAAGTTTGAATACCACGGACACTCCAAGTGCCTTATTAGGCCTACATATTGCTTGATTAGTGAAAAAATGAGTCCGAATACCACGGACACTCCAAGCACCTTATTAGGCCTACATATCTCTTGATTAGCAAAAAAATGAGTCCGAATACCACGGACACTCAGAGCGCCTTATTAGGCCTACATATCGCTTGATTAGTGAAAAAATAAGTCTGAATACCATAGACATCAAAACTCCTTATTAGGCCTACATATCGCTCGATTAGCAAAAAAATAAGTCCGAATACCACGGACACTCTAAGTGCCTCATTAGGCCTACATATCGCTCGATTAGCGAAAAAATAAGTCTGAATGCCACGGACACTTAAAATGCCTTATTAGGCCTACATATCGCTTGACTAGCGAAAAATAGTCTGAACACTCGGACATTCCAAGAAGGCACACATGACGCTTGATTAGCGAAAATAAATCCGAACACTCAAATGCCCCAAAGTGCCTTATTAGGCCTACATATCGTATGATTAGTGGAATAATCCAAACATCTGGACATATCAGATGCCTCAACTATCAAAAGCATAGCTTATAAAAATATATATTTGCTTGATTAGCAAGGAAAAAAATGTTGGAAGCCTTCAAATACCATCGCTCAGAGCCTCACAGTTTGTCGAACATCAATATTTGACATTATTGGGGGAGATTGGATAGTCCTAAGCATACAAAATGAAAAAATGAACCTTTCAAGGTTCACGAAAATGAACCTTTCCAAAGGTCATTACATATGAACCTCTCAAGGTTCAAAAATAAATGAATCTCTTAAGGTTCATAAAAATGAACCTCTTAAGGTTCACGAAAATGAACCTTTCTAAAGGTCATTACATACGAACCTCTCAAGGTTCAAAAACAAATGAACCTCTTAAGGTTCATAAAAATGAACCTCTCAAGGTTCACAAAAACGAACCTTTCTAAAGGTCATTACATACGAACCTCTCAAGGTTCAAAAATAAACGAACCTCTCAAGGTTCATAAAAATGAACCTCTCAAGGTTCACGAAAATGAACCTTTCTAAAGGTCATTATAAATGAACCTCTCAAGGTTCAAAAACAAACGAACCTCTCAAGGTTCATAAAAACAAACCTCTCAAAGTTCACAAAAATGAACCTTTCTAAAGGTCATTATATACGAAACTCTCAAGTTTCAAAAATAAACGAACCTCTCAAGGTTCATAAAAATGAACCTCTCAAGGTTCACAAAAATGAACCTCTCAAGGTTTATAAAAATGAACCTCTCAAGGTTCATGAAAATGAACCTTTCTAAAGGTCATTACATAAGAACCTCTCAATATTCAAAAACAAATGAACCTCTTAAGGTTCATAAAAACAAACCTCTTAAGGTTCACGAAAACGAACCTTCCTAAAGGTCATTACATACAAAAACCTCAAGGTTCAAAAATAAACAAACCTCTCAAGGTTCACGAAAATGAATATTTCTAAAGGTCATTACATATGAACCTCTCAAGCTTCAAAAACAAACGAACCTCTCAAGGTTCATAAAAATAAACCTCTCAAGGTTCAAAAACAAACGAACCTCTCAAGGTTCATAAAAATGAACCTCTCAAGGTTCACGAAAATGAACCTTTCTAAAAGTTATTACATACAAACCTCTCAAGGTTCAAAAATAAATGAACCTCTCAAGGTTCATAAAAATGAACCTCTCAAGGTTCATGAAAATGAACCTTTCTAAAGGTTATTATATACGAACCTCTCAAGGTTCAAAAATAAATGAACCTCTCAAGGTTCATAAAAATAAACCTCTCAAGGTTCACGAAAATGAACCTTTCTAAAAGTCATTACATATGAACCTCTCAAGGTTCAAAAACAAATGAACCTCTCATGGTTCATAAAAATGAACCTCTCAAGGTTCACAAAAATGGACCTTTCTAAAGGTCATTACATAAGAACCTCTCAAGGTTCAAAAATAAACGAACCTCTCAAGGTTCACGAAAATGAACCTTTCTAAAGGTCATTACATACGAACCTCTTAAGGTTCAAAAACAAACAAACCTCTTAAGGTTTATAAAAACAAACCTCTCAAGGTTCAAAAATAAACAAACCTCTCAAGGTTCATAATAATAAACCTCTCAAGGTTCACAAAAATGAACCTCTCAAGGTTTATAAAAACGAACCTCTCAAGGTTCACAAAAATGAGCCTCTCAAAGCTTAGAAAGTACAAATTCATGAGCATGGATAAAATGTCACAACCAACATCGATAATGCATGAGTTTGATAAAACCCAGAAGACTAAATCCGAACAACTCAGACACTCTAAGTGCCTCATTAGGCCTACATATCACTTGATTGGCAAGACTAATCCAAAATCTAGATACATCGAGCGCATCAACATTTAAAGAAGAGTCTCATCAAAATATATATGCTTGCTTGCTAAATTAATAAGGCAAACAATGATTGTTTTCAGACACCATCACTCAAAGCCTCACAAGGCTAAAAACTTTATTGCTCATGAAGCAATATATAGATGTCATATGGACATAACGAGCAGCTGCCTCTTCGGATGTCTGAATGACACAAACTTCTATCTTTACGGATGACCGACGTTTATGAACGTTCATTTACGGATGTCCAAGAGCAACAAGCATTCTACTAAGTGAATGTCGTAATATACGAGCTTTAAATAAACTCTATTCGAATATAAATATTTGATACTATTCGGGGGGAACTCTTGCAAGTCCCAAGAGGATATATACGTAAAAATACAAATCTTGACATTTGAGTCATGGATAGCATTCATCTTCAATCCAAAAGGCTGCAGAACAATAACTACGAGAATAATGCTCGACACTCGAATGCAGTGTTCTTATCTGTAACACTACTCGTAAATACTCATCCATTGTAAATAACCATTGGTTTGAATATCAATGCATGACACTCATACAACACACTCGTATGAAACAATAGTACTCGAGTACATTTAAATGACATATACAAGAAGGTATTTGAACGAGTCCTTATAAAAGGCTCCAACGAGTTCGTTAAAGCACTTATACTTATAAAATATGAATGTTACTCTGTAGTTAACAAATGAACCTTTCAAAGGTTACAACATATGAACCTCTTAAGGTTCACAACAAATAAACCTCTCAAGGTTCAAAACATACAAACCTCTCAAGGTTCACAACATACGAACCTCTCAAGGTTCACAACATACAAATCTCCGATGCTTCCAAATAGATGACCTCCTCAACGGAGGACTTTAGAGCGTGAGATTCGTAGAATGCCAGACTTTAATATGGTAGGAATTATTACCTTCCCCAATTAAAAGATTTTTTGAACATAAATATTCGATACCATTGGGGGGCCATCTGATAAATATGAGAATATCATATCCCTATATCCTTGGATCTGAGTCCAAAGAGGACTCTATGTCTACATACAAAATCAATGATCAATAAGGATAACGAGTTCTAATTGGTAATAACTTAGGACTCACATGATATGAATCTAATTAGGACAAGGTATGTCCTTCTTATGCCTATATATAGGCTCATATTTCTCTTAATTAAATCTATCTTGAATAGACTTTCTCTAACTTAAGCATCAGAGAACCTATGGATCAAAGATCCTAAGCTCATCTAAGGTTTCTTTTGTGCTTGTAGGTCCGGAGGAGGTTGAGCATTCATCAATAATTAAAGCAGCGCAACAAGCACATTAATTCCTAATTTTTTTCCGAAGAAACCCATCCCTAGTTGCTAACATCTTCTTACTTCTGATGCAAATCTAAATAGAAAATTGAGTCTCATCCTTGATACAAGCATAGATCTTGTTCCCCATGTACAGATCTAATTGTTGTTGTTGTTATTATTCTTTTTATTACTATTATTATTATTATTATTATTATTATTATTATTATTATTATTATTATTATTATTATTATTATTATTATTGTTGTTGTTGTT
>CATIWO010501074.1:0-10267 GCA_949673435.1 Macaranga tanarius
ATTTATGTTAAAATTATTATCGACTATAAAAATGATAATCTTATAAAAATTATTTTTGACAAAAAAATAAAATAGCTTATTTTAATTTTAGTTTAATCAAAATTTTAATCAAATAACAATTTATTATTTCCAATTTTAAATATATTTACTTAAATGTTAACCAAAATATTTATATTTCATAAAAAATTCAAAAAGTATATTTTCCTTTTAACTTCTTTTAAACTTCACAATTTGTTTTTTATTTAAATTATTAGTTTAAATTGTTGAATATATAAAATGTATCATGAACAAAATTAATAATTTTAAACAATTTAATGCATATACCCAATGATTGAAACTAAAAATTCAAATAAATAATTAGATTTCAAAATTAAAAAGAGAATTAATTTGATTACATTTTTTAATGTAACATGAATATTTTAAGTTAATATTTGGATATAAATATTTTAAACTAAGGGGCCTTCTGTAATACCCTGAAGGTATAGATACCCATAGTTTTTTAGCTATTAATTTAAATTATAAAATATAAACCATTGGATTGAAATGATAAAAACAACCTACAACCTGTAGAAAAAGTTAATTTACATGATATATGGAAATTCACCGTATAATCTCAATTAAAAAAAATACTACTGAAAATACATTCACTACCTTCATTTCCGTGGTTCACCACAAAATATTATAATGAATCTCCTAAAAATATCGATTGTGGTTGACAACAAAATGATATATGGTTGACCACAAAAAAATATATGTTAACCATACTGATATGAATTGACCACAAACTATCAAATAAAAATATAAGTTGACCTAATTATATTAACATATAAAAATTTTATTTCGTCTTCTGTTTGAATCATACGATAAACCAGAAAAATGCCATAATAACAAATGATTGAATTGAAATAATTATAAATTTATAAATATTTAGTAGATAACATGAACTTTTGATGTTGAATATGAAAGACTGAAAGTAATAGTTGAATTTGAGAAATGAATCTAAAGGATAGAAAATAGTAATTGAATTTGAGAGAGAAAAAATGATATGAATCTTTTAATTTTTTTTTGTTTTAGGTTTTCTGTTTAATAAAATTTTCACTAGTTTTTTTAAAAGTTTGAAAAGTGTTTAAAAAAAAAAAAGAATTAAAAACGTTTAGATTGTACGTTAAAAAAATTACCGGCTAACCTATTATAACATGTAACTTTTTTTTTGAATTTTATTTTTATTTTGAAAGGTAGCAATACCTTCAACGCATTGTAGAAAAATCCTTAAACTAATACTAATTAATTAGCATTTAATTAAAATTTTAATTATACAAAATTAAAATTACGTAATTTATATTTTTATTTAAATGATATAATTATCATTTTATAGTAAACTTTTGAAAAAATTAGTTTAATAATAAAAATATATAATTTCAAAATACTAGGAGGTTAAATAGTATAATATAATCATAGAGGGGGCAAATAGTATAATTTTTTTGTCAACTAACAAAAATTGTGATGGAAATTTAACGGAGAGGGTAAATAGTATAATTATACAAAATAGAAGAGGGAGATAATATAACTTTTAAATATCAAGGACCAAGTAGTATAATATGGCAAATCACAGGGGGTAAATAGTAATTCACCCTTAGAAAAATAATGACTAAGACAAAGATGACAAAGAAGAGAAACTAATCCTTCTATGTGTATTAAACAACAAAGCGCAGTTTTAAAGATATCAGGATGGGAAAACAATAATTCAAAAATGCTAAAGAAAGTTATACTTGAATTCTGAGGATATCGTTATCATACATTCAAAAGTAATTGGACAAGACAAAAAAAAAAAAGCATATATATATATAAAGCCAGCATTAATGCACACTTTGGCGAGTTCTTTAAGATTTGGCATCGTGGTAATCAGTCTGCAATACCAGACCATAACCATGTGAACTTAATCAATATTGTGTGCATCAGTAAAATATTCATGTACAATAACTTGACATATTAGTTCTTAAATATTGCATTTAACTTAATCTTCACCCAAAGGTCAACAAGAGATACAAGCAAATATAATAATGTTGCATTTGATATAGATTAAAGATATGATGCCTAAACTATATTGTTAATGACAACAAAGAGAGCAAAATAGAAAGCATGAATTAAGCATCAAGTATGATTTGTCTAATTGTTTACAAGATTTAAAAGTAGTAATCCAGAACAACTATACAGGATTAACTAATTAACTCATAACTAAACCAGAATATTGAGCACATGAATCAACAATAAAAATCATAGCTTTAAATGTCTGTTGCAGGCTACAACTTCACAGTTGCAGCTAGGGGTGAGCAAAAATAACCGAAAAACCGAACCAACTGGTTAGGTTCGGTTTCAAGAAATGAAAATATTAATTCGGTTTTTAGAGTAAAAAAATATATTAAACCAAACCGAACTCATAGTATATTCTAAAATTTTATATATACTTATAGTTTGGTTTGATTGGTTTATTACTAATATTTTAAATTTTATTAATAATATTAGCTTCTAAATACATAAAACTCTTAATAAAATTATTTACTACCAAAAAAATCCTAACAAAAAATATTTAAATATATTTTAGAGAATCGGTTCATTTTTTTTAAAAAAAAATTAATAAATATAAAAAATTAACATTAATATATTTTATAAATCTTATTAGAATATTGTAAAATTACATAAATAAAATAATTTTAAAATTAAAAAAAGTGAAAAGAAAGTCAAAAAAAAAAAGAAAAAACAACCGAACCGAAATAATTTGGTTCGGTTCAATTCAGTTCAACCCATATTTCTGTTCGATTCGGTTCAGTTTAAACAGAAATAGGTTCAGTTCAATTCGGTTTTAGGCATTTTTAAACCAAACCGACATTTGCTCACCCCTAGTTGCAGCCATGGTACTGCATAACAAATGAAGCATTAAAAGATTTAACTGAGATTACATGTAATTGTTAATATTGTTGATACAACATCTTTAATGATACATGCACACACAACAGATTACAACTGAAAGTTAAGTTAGACTTTAGTGTTTCTTTCTATCAGACTCGAACTGGCCACTGGGCCAATCCTTCACAGGCAAATTTTAGTGTTGGAGTAATGAATGTGTGCCCGTATTTTATTATATACAAAAACATCAACATTCCAGTTTACTTATATGATCATAAAGTTCGTAAACTGAATATGTAATAACCATCCATCAATAAGGTTCAACATAAGACCATGTAAAGTGGCATTGAAAATCTAATGTTGTCATGTCACTACCAAAAGGAGTTTTCAAGATTCCAATAACAAGAAAGAAAAAAGGAATGAAATTGTACTATTATAATTCCATGACATAAAAAATCTATCCAGAAAGCATAACCAAGATGAATTTTCTAAGTGGTAGTAGCATGTCTAAGTTTTCAATTTTAATATGAAATGTGAGGGGGAAACAATTTTTTCTCCTTTTAAGTGTGTGCATGTGTATTGTGGTCGGGCAGGGAAGGGTATGGGTGCCAAAGGAGGAGGAATCTTTTTCTTGGTCAGCATGGGGAGGCCTGATAGCCATATCACCTGTAATGCTTGCTATCTCTAAATGATGGGCAGGGCACATACATTTTTAGAACTCCGATAAAAAAAAAAGGGAACATAACAAGGTAGCAGAAGCCTATGAAGGAACAGCTATTACATTATGCATTTGTGGTACATGATAATAGCAGCCAGCTTTGACAAAAAAATAAATAAATAAATAAAAATTCAAGATATTCTTCAATGCTTTAAAACATATAAAAAGTAAAAAATATGTTACCTTCGCCAATATACTCAATTATGAAATCGCCTTTGCTTATTGGTTCAGCTGCTTCTACTCCCCAACCGCACAGGTCAGTCTGAAAAAGGAAAATAAACCAGCAAGCTATGTGATTCCAAAAACCTATCACACTCAAAATTTTCAAGGAAATTGTTGAACTAACAAATTTAACCAAGACCAGGTAATCTCTTAGCACAGTTCAAATTGAAGTCAATGAAATGGAAGTACTAAAATAACTGTATAAGTGAAAGTTCTCACCTTGACAATTTTGACCTTTTTCTCCTTGCGAAATGGCCTGTTGGTGCAGTTTTCAGAGCAATGGCAAGCCCTCGAACAGCTTATGCATTGAACCCTGGCAGATGATATATTCCAAGTAAAAATCATAACTTGATAAGGAATGCTAGTGATAATTGATGCAATTAATGATTTGATTATGGGACGCATACGTCTAACAAAAATTTAAAATAAGTCAAACAAGAGTAAAAATGAAAATATTTTGAATACAAATTTCAAAGGCAGAGGTTGTGAACTGATATTATATGTAAGAAGAAAGTAGAAAGACAGCAGATCCCAATACAATAATAAAATCAATGGCCAAAGCATATTATTAGAAAACAATTAAATAAAATAGATGAATTTTAAAATCCAGATATGAATCGCCTCTCTATAGTTTATGAAAAGATAACAGCAGCTAGCATTGACGGTTCAAAATCTCTGGAAAGGGTAACTGCAATTCTGGCCATGATATATTTGCTATTTAGTAAAACTAGTATATGATTCCATTTCTCTACTAGCTTGACTCCAAATGCAATTAATTCCAGAAACTAAGAGCAAGGGACAAACACCAATTTGGATGGGAAAAAATGCCATCCATACATTCAATCAAACATAACATATAATTCTTTTAAAGAGAACTCATTTAAAGTTTAAAAAGACAAAAACAGAAGAAGATGATTATACAAAAATAGAAAATAATGAGATATTTCCATCTCTGTGTATAAAAAGAAGTAATTTATTTTTCATGTTGTACAAAAAAAAAAATTGGAGCCATTGATGATACCTGCATACACAATCCTCACTGCATGAAGAACTACAATTTGTGCATCCAACATCATTGCCAGCATCATCACGCTTCTTTTTTACTAGATAAACATCTTATTTAAATTAAGGAATTTTTTACTTCAAAGCAAATTTTAATAATCAAGTAACATGAAACATAAATGTTAATGACAAAAATGGCAATACCAACTATTGTCTGCATATGAGATTTACACAAACGCATGCATAGCATACAGTTCTTTCAACAGATCTCCTTTAAAGTTCAAAACCGCAAAAACAGGAAAAATTTATTATACAAAAAATATAAAGGAAAAATAAAATACTGACATTTAAGTGGATAAAAAGAAATGATTTGCTTTTTGTGTTCTTTGGAAAAAAGGTTCATCCAACATCATTGTCAGCATCATCACGCTTCCTTTTTACTAGATAAACCTCTTATTTAAATAAAGGAAAGTTTTACTTCAGAACAAATCCATATTTTTAATAACCATAGTAATATGAACATAAAGGTTATCAGCAAATATGGCAAGTCAAGTCAGGGTATCCAACTGTTATCTGCATGTGAGATTACACGCACAAACACATGAAGACACGTGTACATATAAAATGAGGATACTGCGCCTGATATGCACGTATGGAGGTGGCTCCAGTTTGTTCTCCATCAGACCCTTCCATGTTGTGTCAATCTTAAACTCCTCAGGAACATAAGGTAGAGGAAGGCGAGAAAATACTTCCTAAAATAATAAACAGAAAATATTAGACTATAGAATATAGCAATATCAGATGAAATTTTTTTAGTTAAAAAATAAACCACATTCACCCTTAATAAATATGTATTATGACTAAATTGAGTGAACTGGGTTGCAAACATAGCATAATGAGGAATTCTTATAGTAAAAAAAGCAGATGATGTGATGTATGAAATTAGTGATTCAAATTTAAAAATGAAAATAAAGCAAATGTGATTCAATTCAAGGTCGCTTCAGTTGATTAAATTGGTATCAAATAGAGGAGTTCGTGTAGAATTGCTCAGCATGAATGTTTCAGGTTATGAGAATTAACAAATATAAACTTAGTGACCAAACCTCCATTTTAGATTCTAAAGACAATTAAGAGTAGCCACGTGATAATTTTTGCAGATTCACCCATTTACGCTAAGGGAGGATTGCTGAACATGATTTGGTCACATCCCAATAAAGTACCATGAATGCACCAATATAGGAGTATGAGTAGATTCAAGCATAGAAGAAAAGGAAAAAGATATGGTAAATTAGGATGAAATGGTAAAGATAGTTCAGTATCAGGACAACTCAGAAAGAACTTTTCCCTGAACAGAATATAATAGTGAAAAATGAATCATGCAGCTGGCTTCAACTAGATTGGGATAAGTTAGTAAATGCAGCTAAGTCAAATATGTTATATTACATTGATTTTGCATATACGTGTAAGAATCACCCGAATCCAATCCTCGAATTTAAAGACACAAGGATAGAAATCAACAATATGCACTTCTTTTGCTTTTCTGTCTTTTCCGTTAGCGTGACATAGGAATGAGATAGTAGCATGGTCACAAAATGGTGAAAGGTTCTCTCATAAAAAAATGAAAAATAAAAAATAAAAATAAAAACCTGAGATATTACAAATAGTATTTGCTCAAAAAAAAAAAAAAAGTAGTAGTTTCTTCTGAAAAATTTCCTAATAAATTATCCAAGGTAATTATTAAAAGTAGCATATTCTATGGAAAAAACTAACACAAAGTTTTCTTTCTTTTTTGGGGTCATTGTTGAACAAACCAGTCTTGCTTATTTCCAAAATCCCAGACCATACTGTCTGATTTAACTTTAATTAAGATACAAATTAAGAATATCCATGCATTCACCTGTCTATCCAACAGATAAGTTCCATAAACAAACAAAATCATCTTGTAAAAGAACCTGACCTCTATATCTCTTGTTGGAACCATATGCTGCCCATTCAACAAACATCAATCCTGTCAGCCAGCCTAATCAATAAAAAATAAGAATGAAGAAATAAAATCTCAATCAAAAACAGAAATGTCAAAACATGATTAAACTAAGCACTGCAAAGGCAATTGATTCATAGTGTGAGATCTCAGAAGCAATTAACTTACCTTCCTGACATGAAACAATAAATTTCACATTATTTGTTCAGTTTAGCAATTACAAAGTTAATGTGGAAATAACAAATCAAACAACAGCAACAAGAACTTCATAAATTTGGCAGTGGTAATGAAAGCAATCATCAATAAAATAAGAATTTGCAACATTAAGATAAGGAGTGTTCAACACTTAAAGAAACAACCAGAAAAAAAAAAACATAAAATACATTGAACTCCACCTAAAATTAAGATTATTAATTTGTAAGGTGAGGAGCAACCAAAGAGTTGCATCAACTAACTGATCACATTGACCATCAATCAAAGAAAAAAAGAGTCTTGGCCAAATTTCAAATAGCATGGAGTTTATATAATACATGGAGTTGCAGATTTAAGTTTTGATCAATATCTTACACCACAAAACAGCTCAAAGGAAATCCATTACAAAATGTTGAACACTATCCCTGTAGATTGCTAGACATATTTAGCCAAATAAATGTTGCAGAAGAGCTCATTTTATTTGACCTCTTAAGAGAGAGATAAAAGATTGAAATAATATACTGGATTTAAGTTGCTTTTGTTACATTCTTGGGTAGTTTGGGCTGCTACATTCCCATTTATAACCAGAAAAGGAAAATACTATCGAAGTCAGAAATTAAGTTCTGATATATCAAAATGTGCCAAACATTATACTGAATGATAGTTTCCTGAATATACTCAATCCATAGTTTCCTGAATATACTCAATGGATTTAAATGCTTAGAGTTTGGACATCTTATACACAGCAACAACCAGAACATGATTCCTTCATTGTAAAGGCAGTCAAAAGTGTGTGCATGTGTATATACATATATAAGAATATCTTAGCCAGCAACAACAAAGTTAACTTGTTGTCGCTAAATCTGTACTTGAGAATTCCATCATTCACATTTCATAGTGAGTTTAAGCTTTTACAATTCAACAACAAAACCTCAACCAACATCAACAAGAAAAACAAGGAATTCTATTACCAGCGAAACAGAAAGAGAATGCATAAATTGAGAATCAAAGATGGTTTCATTTATTGAATCAAACTTTTTGTGCAAGCAATTCTAGCAGTGGTGCAAGTGGCTACCACATGTTTTACAATAATGATTGGCCCTCATCACTAAATCACCCATGTGGATTTATAGTCATAGTTATTTTCTCCTAAAGGTAGGACATTGCGTAAAACATAGGATAGCTTCCTTGCAACCTTTACAAATTTCAAATAGACACATGTCCAGAATCAAAAGAATATCAAACAAAAAGGAAATGAAAGTATGAAATATCATAGTTGATTAAGGAAAGAAGAAATTGACCTTCTTATTTAGCAGCCAATTAGTAGGATGCCTCCAACATACTGCCCATCCAGTTTGCTTTCCCAAACGAATTACTTTATCTGGCCATGGGCTACATTTATCATGCCATGCCACTGAGCATCGTACACATCGCCACTGAACTTTCTGTTTACAGATGATGCATGCCTGTTGAGAGCAATATGTCAAAAATATGTGCAATAGGGATACAAACGCTTACTGTTGGTAGTTGATTGCAATTTATTTCTTGCAGCACAAAAGGTAACTCATGACCCACAAAGACTTTTTAAAAATATATATATATCATATGCTATCAACAGGACAGAAACTTACATGTTGCGGGCACTTAAATTTTCTTGTGTTTGAGACATGAAGGTTTTCCTTCACACATCTAAGGTGATAAACTCCTTCACATTTATGAACCGAGCATAGCAGCAGCTCTTCCCCAGGGAAGATAAACTGATGGCAAAAACGACATTCACCCTGAAGTTGATAAAGAAAAAAATCAATACAAAGTGGCACTCATCTAATTAAACAAAACACTCATGATCATTGTCTATATTTTAATACCTTATGTCATGATAAGACACCCATCAAGCAATTAACTCAACTTTAAAGATGAAAATGACCAAATGTCATGTTTGGTAACTTCTGAATTGGGAATAAAATGCAATTCTTGTAACAGCATTACTTCTTTAGTGTTTGATCACAAACCAATTCAAATTTTGATAATGTTCATCTATCTTTAAGTGTAATTCTTAAAAACCATCACTAAGTGTTATTCCGCTATTTCAAGAAATAAACCTAAAATGCAATTCTTGAGATATTGACACCAAAAGAGATACAACAAACACAACAAAAAAAAAAAAATGTTTACTGTGCTTTTTTTATAATCGCAATTAGTTCTTCAAGAAAATAAAGAAAGTGAAGAGAAATGATTGAAGAAAGTGAGATTACAAGTTTCTTAGAGGAAACGAGGAAAGGAAGGAAGCAACGGGAATTAGAGACGCCAGAGTCCATTTTCTTCTGAACCCAATCCTTAACGTAATCCTCCAGGCATTTACCATTACTTCCTCCTCCTCCACCGCCTCCTCCTCTCTTAGTTCCTCCGCCGCCTCGGCTCCGCTTCAAAACCCTAATTGAGTGGCCATTACAGGTCTGGCGAATCGGAAGCAGAGGATTCTGGTCCCAATCGCAGTGTTGGACTAGGGTTTTGACGGAGTCAGAACAGAAAGAGTGAGGTAGCGTTGCTGAATCTAATGAGTTATCAGGAGGACTTGGATTGGGAATCGGAGAAAGAGATTTAAGAGAAGACGAGCAGCGCGTGAGAGCGAGTGAGATATTGCCTCCAAGGTCTGGCATTTTCATACAACTTTCAAAGTAATTCAAGAAAATATGAGCAAAATAATACAATACACAGATGTAAGAGAAAAAAACAAAAGGAAAGGTTTTTTCTGTGGGTAGATTTGGGCGGGAAAGCTGAGAATTTGGAGAATTTTTGAGTGGGAAAATTTTTTTAGTAAAAGGTGTATTTTTGCCCCTAATGTTTATAGCCAAACACATATTCGCCCTCTATGTTTTTTTTAATTGTAATTAAACCGAAAAATAGTAAAAAGCGTGGGAGTTAACCGCAATTTTAATTTATTTTTAAAAATATATTTAGGTTGTATTTTGATTGTTAATTCTAGAGTATTTACTTTGATGAAATGCTTATTTAAGGATTCGGATTATGAATATTATCATACAATGGGTGATTTAAAACGGATTGAGAACATTTCATTTTTAATACAAAATTGAAAGATTTTTGTTACATTTTTGTTTTCTAATTAGAAACGGAACATTTAATTACATTGCTAATATGATTTACAATGAGCAATATAATAACAGCATAGTTCCATTTCTAAAGTAATTGGAAACGAATTTATTAATATTAGAAATGCAATATTTTAT
>CATIWO010501098.1:0-16718 GCA_949673435.1 Macaranga tanarius
TTTTAATTCACATTTCAATCACTTCTCATTCTCGTACATAATCACAATTCAACATTTCACCATCACGTGTTTATTTTACATTTTAACACAATTCACATGAATGTGCACAATTCACATTCAATAACCACATCTTACTTTCCACCATTTCCATATACAATTCTCATTTCAACAAAACAAGTATTTTCTCACATCATTCATTCAAGCCATATGCACATATACAATTCACCTTTCAACAACTACTTCTTATTTAATTCCACATTTAATCACAATTCCTTATTCTCACAATCAAGAGAATCAATATATATACATATTATATACGTCATTCATACCACATCACTTACTTCTCCAAATCATTCATAGCAACACAATTCATACATCTTCACAATATATATATATATACATATATCTTTTCCATACCACATCATACAATTAGCCTCATTTGTCCATAGCACATAATTCTATTATTCATTCAATTCCCAATTCATCATATTTATTCATATCTCACCACATATTTCAATCAATTCATTTATAGTAATATTATTCTTATTTATAGAGAATTAATATATATATTCATCATATTAATAATCACTTACTCAAAAGGGCTTTAATTCCTTCAAAACAAAGCTCCCTTAATGATTAGGATCTCTAACATCCTTATCCAAGCCTACACATAATTCATACATCAATACACTTAGCAAGCATAACTCTTACATTCAACTCCATAAAATTCCACTAAGTGCAACTCCAAAGTTTAGGTTCAATAAATCCAAATAATTTACACACAGCTCTAAAAATTATAAAAATATTACAAGAGGTAGATATATGAGTCTACTTCAAATACTAACTAGAATTACTTAATTTGGAGGTCTGTGAAATTAATTATGCATTTTTAAGTGAAACAGGGTCAAACAGGAAAAACAAAGTGACAACTTGGAGTATGAAAATATTTTACTGTGTCAGTCATCCTTAACGGTAGAATTTGGGTTTTCTTAAAACACCAAAGTTTTAGAGGACACTCTAAAGTTTTCAGAACATTAAAGCTTGCTCAAATTAAAGGTCTAAAACTTCATATATGACTAAAATAAAATGAAAATAGGACATGAAAATGCACAACAACAACCCTAGCTTAACCAGCCAAAAATAAATGCAAGCTTACCACAATTGATGATGAAAATACAAATGAATCCTCTTAAGCTCTTCAATTAGATTGGTAGATAAAAAGAAAGTGATCACAAACTCCCCAAATGCAACCCACGAAAGCCAACTCTTCTCTTCTCTACACTCTCTTTTCTTTTTCTTCTTCTCTACACTCTACACTCTACCCTCTCCACCAACTCACAACCACATATACATAATAAAATATACACCAATTAAAATATACGATTTGCTCCTCTTATGTCTATTAATAAAAAGCTTAATCTAATAAAAGAATATATTAATAAGAAATTAAATAACTATCAACAATTATCTCCACCAATCACCAATTGCTAATTGCCCCTTCTACAACCTTCCTTTATTAATGCTTCTTATATCTTCAATTGTAAATAATATCAACTCTTATTATTATTAATAATAAGCTTTTATATATATATATATATATATATATATATATATATATATATATATCTCACTTTGACAAATTACCACTTTCTACTCTACACTTCCCTCTCTTTCTTGGATTTTTACATAACAACCCTCAACTCTCTTTTTGTTACAACTCACTCCATTACTTCTTTGACATTTACACCCCTCTCTACTAACATAATCACACTCCATTCTATACATAATCCACATCTCCATCCCATGAACTATACAAGGTACGATGTTTGAACATTGTATCTTTAGTGCGGGTGTTACACTGGTAGTACTAAAATGTATCGGGACTTGAAGCCTTTCTATTGGTGGCCAACAATGAGAAATGATATAGTAGAGTTTATTGCAAGATGTTTGACTTGTCAGCAGGTAAAAGCTGAATATTAAGCACATGTAGGAAAATTACAACCTTTGAAGATTCCCAAATGGAAGTAGGAGAAGATAACAATGGACTTTGTTGTGGGGTTACCTCAAACTTTTAGGAAACATGATGTTGTGTGGCTAATAGTAGATAGATTGATCAAATCAGCTCATTTCTTACCGGGTCAAACTAGTGACTCTCTAGATAAATTAGCTTCTTTGTACGTTTTAGAAATTATGAGATTGCACGGAATTCCTGTATCAATTATGTCCGACAGGGATCCCAGATTCACTTCGCATTGTTGGAAAAGTTTACAAAAGGCATTAGGAATAAAATTACATTTCAGTACGACTTTTCATGCTCATATTGATGGGCAATCAGAGAGAACAATTCAAACATTAGAAGATATAATGAGAGCTTGTGTTTTTAAGTTTAAAGGGAAATAGGATGATCATCTACCATTGATGGAGTTTGCATATAACAATGATTATCACTCCAGCATCGGAATGGCTCTTTATAAGGCTTTATATGGAAGAAAATATCGAAGTCCAGTGTGTTGGGATGTAGAGGGATTAAAATAATTAGAAGTTCCTGAGTTGATTTAAGAAACGGTTGACAAAATATAAATAGTTAAGAAATATCTCAAAGTAGCACAAGATCGACAGAAGAGTTATATAGACCAACATCGAAGGGAAATGGAATATTAGGTAGGAGAAAAGGTTTTCTTAAAGGTGTCGCCATAGAAATGGATTTTGAAATTTAGTAGACAAGAAAAACTAAGCTCCTATTAAATTATAGAAAGAATTGGACCACTAGCATACAAATTGGCACTACCAGAAGAATTATCTTCTATTCATAATGTATTTTATGTGTCGATGTTAAGACGGTACAGATCAGATCCAAGTCACATCGTACAAGAGCCGGATATAGAAGTTTCTGAGACGCTAACCTATATGGAAGTACCAATGGAAATTCTGGATCGGAAGGTGAAGCAGTTGAGAAACAAGAAAATACTAATAGTGAAAGTAAAATGGAGTCATCATTCTCTTAGAGAAGCAACATGGGAAGTGGAAGAATAGATGAGACATAAGTACCCATATTTATTTTCTGAAAGTGGTTCATAATAAATTTCGAGGATGAAATTTTTATTAAGGAGGGGAGAATTGTAACACTCGCATCTTAGATGCATCATTCATGTATTATATCTTTATAACATATATAGTCTGGTTATGGATTATATTTAAGTTTGGATATGCGCATGTTGGTAGAGAGGAACATATTTGTAAGAAAAGTTAGGACTAATTTGTCACAATAGAAAGTTGTGAATTATTATGTAATAATCCTAGTTCATTAAGGGGGTGAAGACATATTGTGGTGATATTTATTTATATTTATTAAGCATATTAGTATTATTTTATTTAAGTGATAATTATGTATTTAATTAGGGGACACCTCATGCACAAATAGTGAATTGTGATTGGTTTTGTGTGTATATGTGTTGATTTTATTTTCAATTGCTCTATGTCTAGTGGTTGTAAATTTGTATATTTTTTATGGTCGGTTCAAATAGATAGTAGATAATATTTTACTTTCATGTCCGTATAGTTGGCGTATGTGGTCTTATTTTTATAAATGGTGGGGTGTAACTTGGTTATTCTATCATCTTTGGTTTGCTGTTTTCAACAATGGCAATGTCTTGTGGATGGTTATATTCAACGACATGTTTGGACGTCTTTATTTTATGCCATATCTTGGTCTTTGTGGAATTATAGAAATGAAATAGTTTTTGAAGGCATTCCTTTTTTTGAAGTAAAGTTGCAGAAGTTGAATTTCATTCATCTAGCAGTTTGGTGTAGTGCTCTAATTCCATCAATCTCAGTTTCAGTAAATGACCTTCTCTAATCATTGTAGTCTATAAAGAGTTTATCTTCCCATCGATGAAAAAATTTAGTTATGTAACACCTAACCCACCAGTACCCATATTAGAAGGTCGCACCCTCAACCTACCTAACTTGAGTACTGTTGAGGCCAAGTATTACTTTTATCTTATCTCTAATTTAATATAAAGTCTTACGCATAGGATACTTAAAACACACATGATCAATACATATATCTATTATAAAATAATTACTCTAAAGTTATTCTTCAACTTTATATATAAGTCTTACATTACAACTATTGAATGCAACATGTTAAGACCTATAACATATCTATTACCAAATATTCTACAGAGCATTACTCTTGAGAATTTTTACTGCATCTGCTTTACTTATCCAGCTGTACTTCAGACTATCAACTAGGCTGCTACTCTCAATAAGTTGCTATTCTGGAAAATTAATTTATAAAAAGAATTGGTGAGTATTTTCAAAAAAAATACTCAATGATTAAACAGAGTACAATAAGGTATATTTCAATAATATCATAGCAAGGATTCCAAAGAACAAGTCATAAAAGAAGTAAATATGAATGTCACAAGTAATTTAATAGTCTTAAAAACAACGAGCAGTGCGTTCAGTAAAAATATACATAAAAATAATTCTTGGATTTAAAATCACTAATAATTATTATGTTATCAAAATAATATTTACTTTTATCATTTTGGATCGTATATTTAAATTAATAAATTTTTAACTGTGATTCACAATCATTTTCCTATAATCGTTTATCGCGAGTTCTCGTTACTTCATAATTTAACAAAGACTTAGTTTCTTATTTCATTATTCTTTTCTCATTATTGAACGCATCTCAAAGATATAATGCGTACGACCCAATCGTACTAGCCATCTCGGCTTTTCAAATTCATGTTGTATACGATAATTCTTATTTTTCCGATGCAAATTTAGATACATTCATATTAACCTCAGAGCACTGCACCATATGCACAAGTAGATATTAGTATGGCTAGCACTAACACCATGCCAAAGGTTATCACAATTAATCATCAATAGTGTGTTGACTTGGCCATCAAAAGTTGCGCCAGCACATCCCAAAGAAAATGTTGCAATAATGCCTTATCACATTCATAATGCTCACATAAAGCCAAATTATATTTCTGTCAATTCCTTATGAATGCCAAATTTTAGGTAAAATATGTATCTGGCCCCAGGTAATAGTTATACATATATCTTAGAAATGGTCTTACATCTACAGGATAAGATGTGTACCCGGCCCCAGGTATCGGCTGTACTCATTTACTAACCCTGCTAAGTCCTCGATATGGACTTACTATCTCTTAGTACCATATGTGTTAGTGCTCATCGTTATATTATTTTTTAAAAGGTTCTTTTATATTCGTGTATTATTTTTATTTTCTCTTGTTTGATGCCATTATAGCATTTTATATCTTTAGCCTCTATATCGGAGACTTAAATACTTTCTATATTCACTTTAAAATTTGGATGTTGTAGCATTCTCACTTTTTACTTCTCTATTTCTTAAGTTATAAAATCATATATATTATAAATTTGGGTTAAATACAGATCAGATACAACTCAAAATAATATTTTGAACCATTGAGGCGTCGACTCAGTGTAGAGGTGCCACCTTATCACATTCAAATCACTAAGGTGCCACCTAAATGGCTTAATGAGGCATCTCCTTAATGCTCAATTAGGCGGCGCCGCCTGATCAGCCTATTGTAATGTTTAAATTTTCAAAATTTACAATAGAAAGAATAAAAACACCTGAAAATAATCCAATCAATGCAAGGATTTAAGAAAAATAAAGAAAAGAAGGAAATCCACTCACAGAAGTTGTTACATCCTCCTCCTTCTCCTTTTTCTTCTCCCCCCAACTTCTTCTTCTTTTTCCTTCTTCTATTTCTTTTTTTTCTTTTTTATATGCAAAAATGTCAGTTTAAGTCATATTACTATTTAGTCCCTCAACTTTCTTTCAATTAAGTCCTTCCTCCAAACTTATTTTTATTACAATTTAATCCTAACCCAAAATAACTTTAATTATTCGGATGCGGACATGACTATTCTCCCCCTCTAAAAAGAATTTCATCCTCGAAATTCGATGGACAATTACCATGTATACCTCAACAGAATCATTTTATTATAACCTCAATTCTTCTTACCTTTAATTATTATAACCACAATTTTATTCTTCAGAATTGTTTATATCACTACCCAACTTAACAATTCCTTCATATAGTTTCTTTACTAGCAACACACATATTTCTTATTAACAAAAGCTAATTCCAAATCAACTATTACACCTTAAGATAAATCAAGCTTAAATCCTAAATCTCAATATCATAATTTCAATAACACTAATATTCTATTATTCTATGTGCATATATTATCTTTATAGACATATCCTTTTTCTTTAGATCATACTTAACATTAATTGTCATAATAATTATTACAATCAAGCACTATTACAATTAATATAAATAAGTTTATAACACTATGTCTATCTTAACTGCAGGCAAAATTTATTTTGTGAAACTTAACTATACTTTTATTTACGTGAGGCGAATTTACTGCTCGTCGCTCAGTTGCTGTAAACATTCTAAGTTATTGCTCATTCTTACTAAAATTATCGCACTCTCTTGGTCTATTCTATATAGTTCTAAACATTAGCTTCACTTCGACCAGCAATAGTTGTTGCATTCCCAGGAATATATGATCCTTGCTCGGATCTTTTCTCTTGCATTACTCGAGTACATTCTCGGGCGTAGTGCCCTAATTCGTTATACTAAAAACATCTAACATCCTTTCTAGGACAAGTACCTTCATGGTGTGTCTTACACCTATTGCACCAAGATATTGCAGTTCTTCCTAACTATATAGAGTTTGCAACTAATTGTTTCCTAGGTGGTGCTATCGGCTCTCTTTCCAGCATTGGACTACCTCGAGATTGACTAGTTTCTCTAACCTTATTCTTGCCCTTAGAATATGGGTGGTATCATGACTTTTCACTTTTTATTCTTTTTTCAGGTTGTTCATAAGATTTAGATCGACTAGCCCTAGCCTTCATGGTCTACTCTAATTCCTTATTTAATTTCTCTTGCTCCATAGCTTTCTCCATCCAGCCTTTAAATGTAGTTCTAGTGTATAAATTCATCTTACACCTCAGAATAATATGCAATCTTTTTTTAAATTTTTCTATTTTCATCTCCTTTGTAGGATAAATATCCTTTTTATAATTTATATAGATCTTCAAATTTGTCAACATATTCTCTAATAGTCATCGATCCTTACACCAGTCTAATGAATGATGCTACTTTTTCCTTCTTATAATTTTCTGTCAAATACTCCTTAATAAACTTTTCTCTAAAAATTTGCCAAGTTAAAGTTTCACCAAACAAGTTCTTAACTATAGCCAACCAGTCATCTGCCTTATCGAACATCAAGCCATATACATTATTTATCTTTTCCTCATCACTTAGTTGTAATATATTAAAGGATTTCTCTACAGTCCTTATCCATTTATCAGCTTGACCAAAATTCAAATCACTGTAAAAATCATACGCCCCATACTTTTTGGTGTGGTCAATGATATCTCCAGGCTTTTTATACCTCTTACTCTCAGTTAACGTCGTAGTCATAGTGCGTGCCAACTCTGTAGCATTTAAGTGCACCACTGGAGGTATTGGAGGGTTTATAACATTCTCTTGTACTGGCAGAGAATGATCATTCCGTGCTCTCCTAGGTATGTTTCCAATATTTGGTATGAAAGCCCTAGATCTCAAGCTTTCATGCTCATTACTTACTCGAACTTCTCTTAGTTATGTCCAACTCCTATTAGAGCTCTCAATCCAATTGGCTATACCAATTCTTCTTCTTAGAGCACCCCGACCCCGACCTCGACCTCGGCTTCGGCCTCTACCTCTATCTCTATTCTGATTAGCTAACCTTCCTCCCCTAAAATATAAAATCAAATAATTCAATGATCTTCATGATGGTGTGCAAAATAGCATAGTAATTTAGGATCATTTTTTTGACTTTTTAATTAATTTGCGCTTGCATTATGTTTAATTACATGTTATTATTGTTAGTTTTGTGTTCTTAGTATGCTTTTATGTTATTGATATGATTTATAGGTTTTTTTGGACTAATCTCAAGCTTAAAGTTGATTTGGAGTGCATTGGGATGAAGTTTTGTGATAAAAAAGTTAAAGGAAGCAATTCAGGAGCTGTGCCAACTCGTTCAGCCTGTGCCGACTCGTGACAGCAAGGAGTTGTACCGACTTATCCCATGGAGCTATGCCGACTCGAGCTGAAGAGAAGGAGCCTGTGCTAACTCATGCCACTGTGTCGAGTCGTGACAGAGGCAGCCCGTGCCGACTCACACCCGACTCGGCATAATGTGCCGAGTAGTTTTAACACCTTTTCTTTGCACCCTTCCAATTTTTCCCCTTTTCTGAAAGTGTACGAGTTTAGATGTTTAGGAAGCCTATAAATACATGTATTGGCTACATTTTAGATATAATTACATATTAAAAAATACTTAGTTTATTTATCAAAAGTTTTAGTTTTGTTTAGTTAGCATTATTAGTGTAATTCAAATATTCAAGAGAAGATCATTCAAGCAAGATCATTCAAGCAAGTCAAGGAATCATCAAGAAGGCTATCTACATTCAAAGTTCTATCTTTCTCTCTTAGTACTTTGTATTTTATTTACCTTCTTGTTATTGTTTAATTGTATTTATCATGTATCTTGGCTAAGCCATTATTTGTTAGAATTGCAAGGAAGAATGAATCAATGAATTACATCTTTTATTTTATATTATATGAATGATTAGAATTTAATTGTGAGTTTGAATATGTTGTGTATGATTGGCCACCATATATGACTTGTTAATCAAATATGTGTGCAATGAGAGTTGGAACATTTTGGTAGAAATACAATTGAATTCACTAAAGGTTATGAAATCATTTGGAGATAAGGATTTCTACTTAAAAAAAAATTATAAACCTTGCATGGTAATTTTATGGATTTTGTTTATCTCTACAATAATATAAGAATGCTTGTAGACTCTAAATGATATTACCTTTGATTGACAATGAGAGTTGTAATTAAGGACTTTAAGTTTAAGTGACAATAAGAGTTGCATTTATGCCTTATATCATGTCTTATAGTCAATTAATGTAATCAATTATTTATTTCTTGTAATTCTTGATGATTTTCGAATTGTAATTCTAATAAATAATGGCTTAGACAAGATACATGATAAACACAATTAAACAACAATAAGAAGGTAAATAAAATATAAAGTACTAAGAGATAAAGATATAATTTTAAATGTAGATAGCCTTCTTGATGATTTCTTGACTTGCTTGAATGATCTTCTCTTGAATATTTGAATTATACCAATAATACTAACTAAACAAAACTAAAACTTTTGATAAATAAACTAAGTGTTTTCTGATATGTAATTATGTCTAAAATACAGTCAATACATGTATTTATAGGCCTCCTAAATATCCAAACTTATACACTTTCAGAAAAGGGGCAAATTGAAAGGGTGCAAAGAAAAGATGTTAAAACTACTCGGCACATTGTGCCGAGTCAGGTGTGAGTCGGCACGGGCTACCTCTGTCACGACTCGGCATAGTGGCATGAGTCGGCACAGGCTCCTTCTCTTCGGCTTGAGTCAGCACAACTCCATGGGACGAGTCAACATAGGCGGTTAAGTCGGCATAGCTCCTTACTGTCACAAGTTGGCACAGGCAGAACGAGTTGGCACAGCTCCCGAATTGCTTCCTTTGACTTTTTAATCACCAAACTTCATTCCAATGCACTCCAAATCAACTTTAACCTTGAGATTAGTCCAAAAGAACCTACAAATCATATAAATAATATAAAAGCATAGCAAAAATACAAAACTAACAATAATAACATGTAATTAAACATAATACAAGTGCAAATTAATTAAAAATTTAACAAAATGATTCTAAATTACTATGCTATTTTGCATACTATCAAATTCTCCCACACTTAGACCTTGCTTGCCCTTAAGTAAGAAACAAAAATCTAAGCAAGAAAAATAATAAAAATTTGCAAAATAAATGTAGCCATCTTAACAAGCCATTCTAATAATGAAATAAATTTTATAGAAAAAGATAGTTAACAATTAACTTTCAATGCTCAACAATAATAGAGAAAACAAGTCTCATAGCATAAGCAACAAGTTTAATCTCAACCTATTAATAACAAAATCAAGAATACAAAGTCAAAGTACTAATCAAACTATCTAGCCAAAATATTCATTCTTTAAACTTAAGATTTCTAAAAATACAAGTAGCCTTTTGGGACAAAAATTAAGCATACGCATAGACTAACATTTCTCATAGCATTTTTAGACATACATCTTTTATTTTAATTTAAAAAAAATTTAATTTTTTTATCTTGGCTCTGTGCCGAGTCGACACAGAGCCGGATGGTGCCGAGTTGGCACATGCGTGCCGCCTCGCCCATCCCTAAGCCTTAACAAGCACGCTCTGTGCTAAGTCGGCACAGCGTGCCGACTCGTGCCCTTCCTTTAGCCACAATTTTTATTTTTTATAATTTTCTTATTTTATCTTATTTGTAATTTTTAATTGTTTCACTTATTTAATTCCTATTTAATTCTATTACTTTATCTTTATTTGTTCTTGTCTTTTTACATAAAATAACTACTCCTATTTTAATACCAAATTTGAAAAGTTATGTCCTTTTCCTATAAGGACACAACTTTTCACCTTTGTCATAACCTTTTGTCTTTCCCTATTAATAACCACATTGACTATTAATATTATATTCTCTACTCTTCTCTTTTTTATCTCCCTTTTTTCCATTTAAATATCTAATTTCGTTTCCTCCCAACTCATTCTCTACAATATTACTTTTCTTTCATCTTCTCTCCACCACTATTTTTATTTTTCATTTATTTATTTATTTTTAGTTTGTCTTCTTCTTCTCCAACTCTCCCTTTCTCTTTTCTTTTCTCTATAGCTGAACCAATCCCACCCCTTCCTTCTTTTCCTTTTCTTTTCTTTTTCACTTTGTTTTCTACGATTGCAATGGGAAGAACCAAAGTATCTTCATCCTTAAGGCCAAAGAGGGATGATCAAGATGAAGAGGAGCCTTAAGAAGAGAATTTGTAACTCACATATCAAGCTAGGTTTCCTATCCTCTCTTATATTGAAGGTGATAGGTTTACTAAAAATAAATTTAAGGAAATTATTAGTTGAAAATACATTCCTACCTCTTTACTTCAAGATATTGGCATGCATGATTCATTTACTCAATTGCTAACTAATTATGGTCTTAAAAAATTTGTTTCTGTGCATGAACACACATTTGTTGACTTGATTACAAAATTCTTTACATTTTTAGAGCTTAATGCTAATGATTCACATATTCTTGAGTTTAGGATGTTAGAAAAATCCCACCAACTTACCTATTCCTTCATGCAACGTGTGTTTAGTTTTAAAAGAGATGGAATGTGCAATATGCTTAAGTCTTTTAATGTCAATGAATTTTAGACTTTCTTGACCGATTTGCCACTACCTTTTCGACCAAAGAAAGGCAAAGCTATGTTTATTAAGGATTTAAAGTTTTGGTTATTGCATAAAGTGCTTTGTTGTGTTGTGTTTCATAAGTCTGAATTCAATTGAGTATCGCCTCAATAAATATTTTTGATATGGTGCATTCACAATAGAAAATAACTTTGTTGGACGTATTAGATATTTAATCAACTCTTGAATTGTGCTAATCATAAAGATGTTCCTTTGACATATGGTCACGTTATTACTACCATTGCTAAATATTTTAATGTTGATTTTGATGCACTTGACCGTATTGCACCATGTTCTTACTTCACTAAACAAGAATTTGTTAGAGGTGAAGTTATAGATGCTTCTTTTCGATTTATTCCTACACACACAAGGTCTTATTGGAAGGGTATTCCCTATCCACATTTTATAGGTAATCAAGTTGATGAGGAGCATGCTCAAGTAGCACATGTTAAAGAGGATGTTCATGAGGAAGAGCATAATATCGGAGATGATGAGATTCAAGAATAAGTGCCTCATGATGATGCACCTATTCCCTCTTATCCTATGCATAGAGGTGCAAGTGGCTCTTCTAGTCATAAGATGCCCATTTGGGAGCAAGTCTTGGCTAACCAAAGGACAATGTAACAACAATTGAGTAGAATGGAGACTTTCAATTATCAATTAGCTCACCGCTAACGTAGGATGGAATACAAGATGCAATAATACTTTGCACGTTGCGGCCATACCATTGAGTCTCCACCACCATCTCCTTCGGAAGATTGAGGGAGTTTTTTCTTTTCCCTACTTTTTCTTTTATGTTTCATATTGGGGATAATGTGCATTTTAAGTATGGGGGAAGGGATGTTTATTAGTGTATGGGTAGTTAGTAGTAGTTATTACGCATGTTAGTATTATGTTTTATTTTGTTATGCATAGTAGTAGTTATTATTATGTTTTATTTATGTTTTATTTTGTTTATGTTTAATAGTTGTTATGCATAGTTCATATTGTCATTTGTTTATGTTTAGGTTGTTTTTGCATATTTGCCATGTTTATTTTGCATATTTACTTTATCTTCTCCATAATAATAAGTAAGCCTTTTTTCTAAATTCATTTTAATTTTGATTGAAGTTTTACTTTTATGCCATGTTAATATTTAATTTTTTATACTCAATTGATAGAATTTTAAAAGTCTCATGTAGTATAGCCTTTAAGTTTTTGTTATTATCTCTTTTTATTATTTTTAAAATTCAGGAAATTTTTAGTCTACTTTCTAACTATGCTTAAGGCTAGGATACTAAGGATTTAAGCTTAAGTTTCTTAGAACTTAGGTAGTTTTAGGGAAACTATAGCCATAATACGAAAGATTAGCATTGCAATAATGGATGAGGATACGAAAAAAAATAAGAAGTAAAAATTTGTAAAAAAAAAAAAGGAGAAACTTTATGCTTGTTATGTGATGTATCTTGAGTAAGTTGTGTGGAAGTGAGTTTGCTCCTTAATTGCATTCATTTAGGAAGAGTACATGACATTGCAAGTATAAAAAAAATTTTATGGGATGGAGCATAAAATGCACCCACTTTAATGCTAATCTTGTTTAGATTTTTTGTTAAGATGGCTACATTTCGTTTGGAGATGATGAAATTTTTGTTATTTTTCTTGCTTAGATTTTTATTTCTTGTTTGAGGGCAAGCAAGGTCTAAGTGTGAAAAATTTTAATAGTGTGCAAAATAGCATAGTAATTTAGGATCATTTTGTTGACTTTTTAATTAATTTGCACTTGCATTATATTTAATTACATGTTATTATTATTAGTTTTGTGTTTTTGGTATTCTTTTATGTTATTTATATGATTTGTAGGTTCTTTTGGACTAATCTCAAGCTTAAAGTTGATTTGCAGTACATTGGGATGAAGTTTGGTGATTAAAAAGTCAAAAAAAGTAATTTAGGAGTTGTGCCGACTCATTCTGCCTGTGCCGACTCGTGACAGCAAGGAGCTGTGCCAACTCAACTGCCTGTGCCGACTCGTCTCATAGAGCTATGCCGACTTGAGCCGAAGAGAAGGAGCCTGTGCCAACTCATGCCACTGTGCCGAGTCATGACAGAGGCAGCCCGTGTTGACTCACAACTGTGCCGAGTAGTTTTAACACCTTTTCTTTGCACCCTTTCAATTTTGCCCCTTTTTCAAAAGTGTACGAGTTTGGATGTTTAAGAGGACTATATATATATGTATTGGCTGCATTTTAGACATAATTACATATCAGAAAACACTTAGTTTATTTATCAAAATTTTTAGCTTTGTTTAGTTAGTATTATTAGTGTAATTCAAATATTCAAGAGAAGACCATTCAAGCAAGTTAAGGAATCATCAAGAAGGCTATCTACATTCAAAGTTCTATCTTTCTCTCTTAGTACCTTATATTTTATTTACCTTTCTTGTTGTTGTTTAATTATGTTTATCATGTATCTTGGCTAAGCCATTGTTTGTAAGAATTGCAAGGAAGAATGAATCAATGAATTACATTTTTTATTTTATATTATATGAATGATTTGAATTTAATTGTGAGTTTGAATGTGTTGTGTATGATTTGCCACCATATATGACTTGTTAATCAAATATGTGTGCAATGAGAGTTAGTGAATTTGGGTGGAAATACAATTGAATTCACTAAAGGTTATGAAATCACTTGGAGACAAAGATTTCTACTTAAAGAAAAATTATAAACCTTGCATGCTAATTTTATAGATTTTGTTTATCTCTACAATAACATGAGAATACTTGTATACTCTAAACGAAATTACTTTTGATTAATAATGAGAGTTGCAATTAAGGACTTTAAGTTTAAATGACAATAAGAGTTGCATTTATGCCTTATATCATTTCTTATAGTCACTTCATGTAATTAATTGTTTATTTCTTGTAATTCTTGATGATTTCCGAATTGTAATTCTAATGAAACTTAATTAAACTTGATATTTAGAATAATTAATTTAGTTACTATAATTAGTAATTAATTAGAATAGTTAGAGTAATTCAACAATCTTCTTTATTAATATTTTGCCTATCCATCTAAGTATCTATCCAGTTAATATAAAATTACTCCAAATTCCCCAGTGTTCGACACCCTACTTACTTTATACTTAGTCTTAGAGACTAGGGTATTATAATTTGATCCTTGCTTGCCCTCAAGCACTTCACCATCAAAATACAACTTCATTTGTTAATATTTACCAAGCCTTAATCATATCGACATTTACCAAATATATATATATCTATCTCATGCTCATCATCATCGCTTGCTACCCTAATTAGTAGTAGCAAAAACTTTCATGCCGCCCTTTTTAACTAATCATCAATTTAACCTTAGATGAAAGTCTGCTCATTCTGCTTCTACTACGTAACTCTAGTACGCTAATCTAATATATAATTGAGCTTAACATTTTTTTAACTATACTTTTAGTATCCTTATATTAGAACAATTCTAAATAAATATTTAAATTTGAAACCTTTGTTCCTTATTCTACATATTTATTATACAACCACCTTCTTACCGTACTTATTTCTCATATTTACACCCTTATCATAATTTAATAATTCTTCCATTAGCTCACTATCCTTGGTAAAGTTCATTTCACATAGTCAACTTTATACCATTACTTCATTTAGGTTAAATAATAATTTAGAATCTCTATTTTTTTTCACTTCCTTATTTATTCCTCGCCCTTATTTCCATTCCTTTTTCAGAAAATTGAATATCCATAAAATATTTATATTGATTTTCATAAATATACGATTTTAAAGGTTACCTCAACCTCAATCCTTATTCCGATTCATAATTTTTCGTTCTTATAAAGAATATTCCAACTAAATTATTTTCATCAACATCTCAATTTCTACTACTTAAACTTCCCTATAAATATGTGACCTATATTCTCATAATTCATACATCAAATAATACAATCATTTTTTTCTCTCAATTTTGTGTAAGTTTCTATGTGTGAAACTTGACTATTTTCTTTAAGGTTTAGTTGTATACTAATCTTGTTTATTTTTATACTTGCTCGTTGCATCACATTTTTATATAAACTTCATATTCTTATTTTTTTTTCAAGTTAAAAAAATTAATTTTCACTAATACATATTAAATTTAAAAGAAAAATACACTAAATAGTATTAACATAAAAAAATAAAAAATAAAAATTTAATC
Source organism: Macaranga tanarius (assembly GCA_949673435.1). NCBI lineage: Eukaryota > Viridiplantae > Streptophyta > Magnoliopsida > Malpighiales > Euphorbiaceae > Macaranga > Macaranga tanarius. Next base: position 15,650 of record CATIWO010501098.1, read on the forward strand.
ATTACTATTGAAAAATAAAAATAAGATAAAGATATTTACTTATCAAATTTATATGAAAGAATGAAAAGAAAAATACATTTTAACTAAAATAAAATAAAACTAAAAGTTTACTTATTATAACTAAAAACTAAAAAATAAAACAATTTTTTCAATAAATAAAAAATTTAATCTAATTAAAATCAAGAAATAAAAAATAAAATTCAACACTATAATTAATAAAATAAAACTAAAAATAAAACAATATTTAATTTTTCTAATTTAGTTTCATAAAAAATATTTTTTTATTTGGAATTTTTTCATAAATAGCCAGAAAACCAAAAATAATATCAAAAGCCACATTGACCAAAAGTTTTTTCAAAAATAGCTTTAAGGAACTTTTTTTTTTTCAAATCTATACCATGCTCTTTTAGAAGCTGTTTGACTCTTTTAGAAACTGTTTGACTCTTCTAAAAGCTGTTTGATCCTTCCATTTTTTTTGAATCAATTTTTTTTACTTTCTTCATTTTTTCCTCAATATTTTTTTACTAACTTTTTTTTATTTTTAAGGTACTATTTTTTATTAATATTTTTTTTGCTCAATATTTTTTCTCAATATTTTTTATACTAAAATTTTTTTCTATTTTTAAAATACTCTTAATATTTTATTTTTTTCTCAATATTTTTTTATTTTATTTTTTACTCAACATTTTTATCAGTGTTGTTATATATTGTTTAACATATGCACTTCATCCTTATTTCCTGCACTTTTTTTTCATGCACTTCTTCATTTCCTGCACTTCATTGTTTCCTGCACTTCCTTATTTCCTGCACTTCATTTTCTGCACTCCTTCATTTTCTGTAATTTTCTGTACTTTGTTTCTTTTTTATCAATATTTTTTCTCAATATTAATTAGTTTAATTTCTGAATTCTAAATAATTATGAAAAAAAAATTATTGAAGACTATGGGTATTTTTTTGTTTAATTAGCCTAATTTTTATATTCTAAATAATAGTAAGTATCAAAATTAAAATAATTGTTATTTAGAATAAAAAAATTATGAGAAAAACAACAAAAAGAAACAAAAAAAAA
>CATIWO010501193.1:0-37140 GCA_949673435.1 Macaranga tanarius
ATATTATAAGTTTACGATATAGTTGAGGTTATAAGATTTAGTTGTAATACACTATGGAAATGAAACAGTGGTAATTATATGAGAATGTGAGACTTTGGCAACAAGGATAAGTAGAAATAAGAATTAGTTGAGAAATAGTGTAATGAAGTTTACGGGGGAGACTAAATAACGATCCAGAAAGTAAAGATGGGGATGGTGATAAAAGAATCATCAAATATAAGTATGCAAGGTTCAAGATATACTAAGTTTAGAGAGAATTAGTGTAAGGGGATAATGGAGTTGGAGTTAAGTATGTTCTTGTTAGGACCACGACGACCTAAAGAAGAGGTATCGGGTCCGGTACTTTATATGTACAGAGTATAGTTTTAAGAGTATGATCTAAGTGTGCTTATTTAATGATAAGTGGGTCTTTAATATATTCCTTGAGAAATTAAGAAGTATATTTATTGTTGAGAACATAGAAATATTCTTTACTGACCTTCTCCTGATAAAGTTTCAAACATATTTTTTTTTATCCACTCACTGGGTAATTTCCTTTTGAAATTACTCACACTCTTTTGTTTTAAAAATTTTCAGGGTAGGTGCCTTGAGATCTGCTTAGCTAACAGTGGAGAGAAGAAATTGCAGTAGACAATGCTGATAAAGATATTGATAATGTAATATTAAGATGAACTCGAGTTATATAACGTTTATATATATATATATCAAGTATTGTGATGTGGTTGTTAAGTAATACCTTTATTATCATTAAATCCTTAATTATGTGTGTAAATGGAGAAGTTTTGGTGGAGGTGTGACAAATATCCTAACCGAATTGAACCAAAATTTTTAATTCGGATAATAACCGATATTCGAAACGAAATTTTTAATTTCCGAACTATCCCCAACTGAAATTTTGGAGCAATTCTAGAACCCTAATTTTTTAAATATCTGATAGTATGGAGCAATTCCGGAGAATTACATTCTTCAAACCGAACCGGACCATATTCACCTCTAAATTTCACACATCTTACGAGTGTATGCGTATACCGTTGTATTTTTTTTAACTAATGTTTCTTTAATCAACATTTATTATCAATTGATTCTACACCAAATAAATTATCAAAATTTAATATGTTTTTAAGTAAGAGAGTAGTTTTCATAAAAAAAATACAAATTTATATTTAAATTATGATGTCATTAAAATTATAAAATTATAAAATTATATCTACCAACTTTTAAGGGGAGAATTGCCCCCTTAGTGTACACTTCATTGATAATTAAATTATATTTTTTTAATTTATTTATTAATAAAAATGAAATTCAATTTATTTAAAATCCATGAATGTAATTATACATGATCCAACTTCTAAATTAATTTATTATAACTGTTTGTTATATATATATATATTTAAAATCTATAGCATTGAGTGTACATTTCTATGAGTACAGTCTAATTTTTTTTTTTCATTTCTTAAAGAATATCCCAAAAAAATTTATTAAAATAACTATTCACCTAACTTCATTTTTAAAATAATTAAAATTTACGTGATTATCGCAGCATCAAATGCAAAAAATCATGAGAAAACATTTTATCACCTTGTTGTGTAACGTCAAGATCTTGCTTGGTTAGAGATAATAAGCATGGTAATGGAATGCTCATTACATTACATAATTCATTACTATGCTTGGTAGATAATTTTTTTTTCAATGTAATGAAAATTATATAAGTAATTCTCATTACTTTTAAAAATGTATTTGACAATCCTTAAAAAATTTATGTATTCCTCATTACATGCCCAATTTTTTATTTTAATTTATTTTTTATTTTTTTTATATTTTTACTATTCCTCTTTTTTTTTCTAATTTTCTTATACTCTTTTTTTTTTCTATTTTTTTTTCTCTTTATTTTTTTTATCTCTCTTTATTCTTTCTTTATTTTTTTATTTTCTCTTTATTTTTTCTCATCCTCCCATTAGATGAAAATAGTATAACCAAGTATAAAAATTTAATACTCATTATATTACATTTATTTTAAAACTCATGTAACCAAACATAGTAATAGAATAATAAATACATTTTATTCTATTGCATTCTTAATTCTATTACTTTACTCATTACATTCCATTCTATTACCACCTAAGTAGATTCTAGATTTACATTTTGTGGATTCTATTGCACCACATGGAGAATATGAAAAAATATTATTTATATTTTTAGTATATTTATCTGTGTCGGGAGACTCATATATTTTTTTCATAAACAAAATAAAGAAGGTAAAATAAAATGTATCCCACCAAATATATCAGTTTTTTTTTGGCCGTTGGCCCTTATGTATGTGAAATGAAACACGTTTATTTATTTATTTTTGAGAAAAGAGTGAAATGAAATTAACATGTTAATGGCATGAGATACCTCAATTTTGACTATCTAACTTCAACAGAAGATTATTTAACACAAATTAAGGGTTTTAAATTGTAAACATTTTGATTTAGTTGAACAAAAACCAAAAATTAAATTTATCTGAAATAAAAATGACAATAAAAAACTAAATAGTTAAGTTAATTCACCATTAGAATTAAGAAATAATATTAATAACTATTGGAAGGTGATCATTTTTACTTCAACAATATTTCAAATTTAAATCTTACTATAATTATGTTAAATTTATTTATTAGAAGACTTTTGTTGTTTTTATAGTCCTATATCTAGATCGAAATAAATTAGTAAAAAATTAATAGACTCTAATAGTAGTCTATAAATTATTTTTTTCAAATAATTACTCCACAAACTTAAGATGTTTAAAAAAAAAAAAAAAACTTAAGATGGTGCATTAATGAAATTCTCTTTTGAATTGGACCAAAAAAAAAAAAACTTAAGATGTTTTACCATTAATCCCTTCATATTAGGAAATCAATTTTTAATTGGTGAAAACAAAATTAATAGCATTGAATAAGCCTCACCTGCATGGCCTTGTTGCCCTAGCCAGCTATATCTCTAATTCTCTATCTCTAGCTCTTTTAATTAATTGATTCATTAATTACAAAGTCATTTAATTAGTTACAGTTGTTGTAGTAAATTTGTACACAGTAACCTACCCCCACGATCCACAACAGGACCATTCTTCTATTTGCTACCCTTAATTACCACCACCAGGAGGAATTGAAGAAGAGGACCAATTTTTTTTCATTTTCATATATATATATATATATATATATATGCACACACACCAATGTGCTTTTTCTTTGATTTTATGCCCCATGATTCATAGCTTCCATTATTGGAAGCATTTTTTTGCTCTCTTCTTCTCTTTTTCATTTGTGTTGTTCTTGTCAAAGAGAAATTTGGCCGCCTTTCTCATTTACTTATTTATTTTGCTCAGCCAATTAATAAAAAATAATGATTTAGCAAATAGAATATTATTTAATCTTAATTTTATCATATTCAAGTAGTTTGATAGTAACATCTCACTGCATTTCTAATGATGGCATTCGTCTATGGTGTCGGATTTTAACCTCAATTTTATGAAGTCAAAGTCAAAAATATAAATATTGTTAAAATTAAAATATAAAAATAACTATATAATTATATTTAAAATAATTTAAAATTTTATTTTTAAATGTATTAAATTAATGTAAAAAACTCATTGAAATTTTAAAGTACATATTGATGAAAAGATAATATAAACAAAAGTATAAATAATAAATATCAAAATAAAATTTCACATAGTAAAATTTTTTGTCATTATTCTTCAATCGAATTGATGTAGTGCTTTTAATTTATAATTTGGTGATCCATACATTCCACTTAATGACTTTATTAACCGTAAATTGATTCTCTAATCTTTTAAATGAGTTTGATTACAGAAATATCAGGTGAATTTTCACAATAAAGAGATATCTAAAATTCATAAATGATGAATTCAAAAAGTTTACCAAAAAAAATAGATTAAATATATCGAAAATTTATATTTATTAAAAAGTAAAAAAATTAAATAATTAAATAAAATAGAAGAGATAATAAGAAATTACCATCGATTTAAAAGATAATTGGCGAAAATGAAAACTTTTGAGAAAAAAAAAAAGCTACAATAAAAATTTTATGAAAATGTACTTTTAAATTCATACAATAAAATATAATCTTGAATGATACTAAAGTTGATCTTAGAGTATATTTATTATATACATAATATTATAAAATATAATAAATTTAATAAGTTCTATTAGCACAAATGATTTTTAGAGAAAATTACATTTTTTTCCTGATATTTGACCTAATTCACACTTTCCTCCTCTTATTTGAAAAGTAAATTTTTTTATCTTGCAGTTTTCATTCCATCAACACTTTAGTCATCTGATAGGGTTTCGGTGAATCTCTTATATTAAAAAAATATTTATCCCCCTCTATTTTATAAAAATAAAATAGTTTAATCTCTCTATTTTAATACTATAAAATAATTTAGTCCCTCAAATTTTTAGTTACTTTAAATCTAAAATGTCAATGTCAATTAAATTTTTAACACCTATAAATGTATGTATCAATATATTCAAAAAAAATCAAATTATAAATTTTTATTTATTTTATTTTATTTTCATTTTTTGCACTGATTTTTATTAATTTTTTATTTTAATACCTTAAAAAAATTAAAATTGTTGAAATTAAAAACTAAAAAATGAATAACTTTATTTTTAAAATGAAAATCAAGCAAATTAATGAATTCATTAAAATTATTACTTGATTTTAAAATATAGGATATTAATAGAAGCACGTGTAAATATTGGAAAAATAGTTACTTTTAAATATTTAAAATTTAAAAATATAAATGATTAAATTTATTAAATTAAAGCGATTAAATTGTATGTTTTTATAAAATAGAGGGACTAAACTGTTTTTTCCTTATAAAATAGAGGGACGTAAGTATATTTTTAATATAATAAAATTCACCGGAATCCATTAGAAGGATTAAAGTGTTGATAAAGCAAAAACTGAAGGATAAAAAAATTTAATTTTCAAACAAGAGGGAGGAAAGTACGAGGAAAATATAATTCACCCTAATTTTTAATTATCTGTGTTATACTTTCACCTATTTTAGGCTCCGTTTATTTTAAGGAAAATATTTTATTTCTGAAATATAATATTTTTTTTATATTTGGTTACAATACTAGAAAAATAGTTGAAAAATATTTTTGGTATTTGATTTACAATAAATTTTTTTCCTAAATTATACAATATTATATAAAAATGGTAATATTTTATTTGATTTTTTTCTCTTTTTATATTTGATAGGCATTCAAATTTTGGAAAATAACTTCCCGTTTTTAGGATGAGATGTTATTTTTTCATATTTTTACGTTATTTTCCTTTGACTAGTAACTTTTTTTTTTTTACTTAATTTTTTTGGCAACCCAAACATTAGAAAAATAAGGAGAAATATTTTCCGCAAACAAACGGAGCCATAAAATTTAATTTCTTTTAAAAGATAAAAAATGGCGATTGACATCTTTCACTTATCTCAAATCAAAAACTAACCAAATCATGACTATTTTTTTCTAGCTTTTTTAATACAAGTTCTTAAAAAAAAATTATTTTGAGTCCTTTATATGCATAGAAGTTATTTTTCAAAAAAAAAAAAGTAAAGGTAATTATAATATATTATTATATAAAATTACATATAATATAGTTTTCATTTTGAGAATGAATTGGACAGGATACAAAAAATACAAATTAAATAAAATAATTTTTAAAATATTTGTAACATTAATTTATATATTTTTATTTTTTAAAATTAAAAAAATATAAGAAATTTACAGATTGATTAACAATCAATCTTGTAAGCTCCCCCGCAAATTTCGCAAATATAAAGTAAAATTTTGGCAATGGTCGGTACGTAGGATGATCTATATTTTGTTGCAATCTCTTTTATGATCTCTCAAGCTGAAAAGTATCAACAAAAGAAAAGTGAAATATGGCTAAATAAAGTTATGTCTATGCAGAAAACTCCAAATCTCCACCATATTAAGTCTAATTGATGTGATTAGTCGACAACTAAGAGATTTTTAAACTTATTCTTCTCCAAAATTCCACCTAATAATGTAGAAATCAAGTGGGTTGATTAGCTGCCATATATGTATATATATATATATAGGTTCAAAGTATAGGTTCATCCCTTTATTACATTCCTTTTCTTTTTAATTTTTGATTTTTAAAGTTTGATTGACAATTTGTTAATGGTAATGTATTTTGCTCATCAATCATTTGATTTTGATATGACAAAAATACATATATATATGCACAAGGTGGCTTATGATATATATATATATATAGTAAGTTCACTATTGAGTATATGACATTTCTAAAAATAAGATGGGAAAAAGTTTAAAAGATAGGTGAATAATTAATCTACGTGTAATTGAAATTTATACTTATAAGAAAAAAAAAAATCTTTGTCTGTATTCTCTCTCTTTTCTCTCTATATTTTTCTATCAAATATTTTTATTTTTAGTCACCACTAATTAATTTTTAAATTAGCGGTGGTTCTTTTTTTTTTTTTCATTCAATAAATACAAAATTTTAATCTGTTTATTTTTTTATTGAAAGTTTTTTTATCCTTTTTGAGATTTTGGTGATTATACTTTGTGGATTTTATAATTCTCTCCATTATGAAATTTTATCGATATTTCTACAATCAGACTCAATTAAAGACCATTAAAGTATAAAAATTATCAAACATATCATTGAGTTATAAATTAAAATAGTTTCATCAACATGATTGAAAAATAACAATGAACGATTTCACATTTTAAATAAGAGTTTATTTCGATACTTTTTAATTATACTTTATTTATATTATATTATTTATTAATATTTATTTCTTATTTTCAATAAAATGAAAGATTCATCATTTTCCTAAAATGTTGTACTTATAATATCACTTATGGATCTCATTGGTAAAATAGGCAATGATTCCTCACTAGGGGCCAAATGTTGAGATCTTAAACTAAGAGAACCTAGGGTTGGATTTTCAGAATGGGCATTTCTTAATTGTATTTGCTTGAATATAATTAGAAATTTGTCTTTATTATTCTTCTAAAAAAAATAATTTTTTTCTTAATTATTAGCATACATTAGAGATTTAGATTACCTTAATTGTACATTGACCAGCTTAATTAGGGAAATTTATATGTTAGTGGATTTTTTTTTTTTTGCTCTGATTATTCAGAAAATAGACAAGTGTCTATATATATATATATTAAATAAAATATATATTAACTTGTAGTCAGCAGATTGCGCGAATCCACAACTAGATAAGGTTGATTATTAACTATTTAACAGTTAATACCATTTAAGTATATTTTCATTAATTTAGGTAGGAATAGGTTAAAGGGATGTAAAAAAAGTCTTTATTAAAAATAATTTTTTATTTATCTATTATTTCTTCATAGATCTAATAAATTGATTCTACATTAATAAGTTATAATTCAAATTTATCAAAAATTTATATATCAATTTAAGGTTTTTAATGATGATTTTATTATTTTTATCATATTTTTATTATTTTTATTTTATTATTGCTACTTGTATTTTTTTTTTTAAATTCATATTAGTTCTTATGAAAATACTAATGAATTGCTCATATTATTGTTGATTAAATATTATTTTCACCATTTTAAATTTAGCATATGAAAAAAATCATATCAAATAATCAAAATATGTCTTCACGATCTCTAAGCTAATTGTTATAGGTAATTTTAATTTGTAATTTGTAATTTTCTTTTTATTAATTGTATTACATGAAATTTATGTTCATTTTTTTTGTATGAATGTATAAATATATACTATCTATTTTTATCTTCATAATTTTTTTCTAACAATTTTTTAAATTATATGATATTTTAAAATTTAATTTTATTGTTTATAAAAATTTTCAAAAATATAGTAATTTAATTATTTATTTATATTATTTAAATTTTATTAATGATATTAACAACTTTTTTGAAAAAAAATTCACATTAATAATTTATCTTACCTTTTAATTACCAAATAAGATTAACAACTTAAGTATTACACCTATAATTATTATTCTCATTTACATCTTTAATTGTTATACTTTATTTCTTTAAACTCAATGCAAACACATCCTTAGAGGTCTTTTACATGCACATTTGCAATGAAATAAATATGTTTTTAAATGGTATTATTTATTAATCAATGTAATTAGTTTATTTTAAATGTATAGTCCAATTGATGATAATGATGATGATATACATTACAAAAATTTTATTTTTCACGCTTCTATTTTCTCAAAGAATAATAATATATTGTTTCTCCCTAATTTCGAACATAAATTAATTTTAATTGTGTATTTGATGATAAAAACTGTAAAATTAGAATTTTTTGTAATAAAATAAAAATATTATATAATAAAAGTATTTAAAAATACTTTTTTCACATCGATATAATATATTCAAATTTAAAATTCTACATGAAAAATGAAATTTTAAAATTATTAAAAAATATTTTTTCATAAACAACAAGAGGAGAGCCAATGAAGCATAAACTGAATGGTTTAGGTAGAGGCCTTTGAATTTGAAGGTTCCAAATTCAATTATTGGAATATATAATAATAATAACAATAGTTGTTGATATTTATAATAGTTGATAGTTGTTGCAATAGTTATTATAGTTTTAAGGGATAATAGTCTCATTTATCAGCAACTATACTCAAATTTTTTATTTAATCATATTATTTAAATCGTATCAATTTATCATATAATTTTTTTAATTTATTTCAATTTTATCTAAGTTTCTACTAAGGATTTAAATGTAATTTTAAAATTACAATAAGATCATTTTAAAATTTAATTGCCCACTTAAACCTTTTTTTTTCACTTTCACCAAAAAAATTAACTTTATTTAAAAACTAAAATAATTTTTAAAATTACTTAATTTAAATATAAATAAAAATTTCAAAAAATAGTATATAATTTATTTATAAAATTTAATTTAATTTACAAATTATTTCAATATCCATTATATCTATATTTATTTTTTAAAAAAAGTTCTAATTTTATCATCTTAAATTTCTAAAATATTTTTATTCCTTTATTGTATTGCTACTTCATAGTGTAATATTTGGTTAAATTGATATTTTTATCAAATAAAATATTAATTTGTATTCTAATTTTGTATCAAATAGAATATTATATGATACAACAAAAAATTCATTTGAAATAAATTTTATAAAATATCAATTTAAATCATACATATAAAATTAATTGCAAATGAACTCTATTTAAATCTTTTAGAAGTGTAATAAATTTGTTGGTGAAATTGAAATAAATCTTATTGCACTTCCAAAAGAATTTTAAATAAAATTTATTTGCAAATAAATTTCAAATAAAATTCATTTACAAATAAATTTTTTATTTTATCATATATTATAGTATTTGGTATAAAATTAGAATTCAATTTAATATTTTATTTGATAAAAATTTCAATTTAACCAAATATTACACCATGAAGTAGCAATACAATAAAGAAATAAAGGTATTTTAGAAAATAAAGATGATAAAAATTAGAACTTTTTATTTTCATGACAAATATAGATATAATAACATCGAAATAATTTGTAAGTTTAATATATTTTATTACAATTTCATTTAATTATAACTAATTTCACAATTTATCTATTTAATTTAATTTAATTTAATTTTGTAAATAATTTTATTTATATTTAATACACTTATTAAATAATTTTAAAAATTATTTCAGTTTTTAAATAAACTCATTAATTGAGTTTTCTATGATCTAGTTTTTATCTTTTTTTTTTTTTATATAAAAATGAAAAAAAGGTTTAAGTGAGTAATTGAATTTTATAAGGATCTTATCGTAATTTTTAAAATTATATTTAGATTCTTAGTAGAAAATTGGATATAATTGAAACAAATTTAAAAGTTCACATGATAAATTGATACGATTTAAAGAATATGATTAAATAAAAAATTGAGAATAATTGAGGATAAATAAAATTATTATTCTCAATTTTAGTTGTAACATTGAGTCCTCCTCGATGCTACTATGGGGAAAAAAAAAAAAAAAAAACTAAAATCAGCTTGACTACCGTTATTTGGTAATAAAAATCCTCTGTTGAGAGTAAATGGGTAGGTTAGGAGTAGGGGTGAGCACGGTTCGGTTCAGTTTGGAGAATGCAATTCTCCATAATTGCTTTAAATTTTCGGTTCGGGATAGTTCGGAGATTAAAAATTTTGGTTCAATTCGGTTCGGAGATCGGTTCTTCTCCAAATTAAAAATTTTGGTTTAATTCGGTTCAGATATCAGTTCTTATCCGAATCAAAAAAAATAAATAAAGATATAATTTAAATCAAATTATTAAATTACAAACCATTTCATAATTTTATTATAAAATTAAATAATTTTCAATATTTTTATTTATCATTATTTTTTATTATCAAAATTTTATTAACATATATACAACATACTCTAATATACCATACAATTATTAAATATTTTTATGAAAAAATTTATATAAATAATATATATCAAAGAATAATAATAACAACCTCATAACTATTAAAAAGTATATTATATTAGAATTTTATTATTGAAGATAAATTTAAAATTTTCAACATAAATTATATTATAATATTTTGAAATTCTATTTACTAATTTTAATATTTATTTAATTGTGATTTAAATTAATTTAATTAATGATTGAAATTTTTCATTTCAAATAATTAAATTGATATTTATTAATTTAGATTAAATGTTAAATTAGTAGGTTTAATATTAATAAAATGAATATAAAAATTGAAACTATATATATATAATTCTATTAAATTATCGGTTATAGTTTCGATTCTTCGGTTCGGTACAATTCGGAGTGATTCAGAACAGATTTCGGTTCGAAGAATTCAAAATCTCCAGACCCGTCCCAATAAAAATTTTCGGGACAGTTCGGTTTAGAGAAAATCAAACGGGCAATAGATATTTTCGGTTCAAATTTCAGAACAGTTCGGATTCTCTAAGATCCGTTAGCAGCTCTAGCTATGAGTTATATATATATATATATATATTAAAAAGGTTGGTAGAAGAAGTCAAAAACTCAATAGCACAGTAGTGATGGTGTTCTCAAGGAATTACAGTCCCACAGGTTCAAACTGTTGCACTACACAACTCAAGAAGGGCAGTCCAATTTTTAGAACTTGCAGTTGAAGTAGAGACCTAAAATAAAATAAAAAAAGAGAACCATTTATTTATTAACAACATTTTATTTGTTCTATATCTCTCTCTTCACTTATTATTCACATGGTAACTAGGAACCTGTCCTATAGTGGTATTTGTAATTCCATTTGCAGATCTTGTTGACAGACATGTGAAGGGTACTGCCCTTTTCTTTTAGGGTCCAATGGGGTGGTTTGCATGTGCCTCTTCTCATGCCCTTTTTTTTTTTTTTTTTTTTTTTTTTTTTTTTTTTTTTTTTTTTTTTTTTTTGGACCCTTTAGTTAGATCTTTTCTCCTCCAGTTTTTATACCAATAATATTCAAATCATTTCTTCTTGGTGGCACCAATTCCCATCTTTAAGTTAAAAACAGTTCTCCACAAATTTTTCTCTTCTTATATTTATCTTACTTTGATAAGGTGAAACTTGTTCAAACAAGTTTTGTACTCTTGTCAATTAATTTAAAATTTTTTTCTATATTCAAAACTTACTTCATAAATATTAATAATATAAATTAAGTTTAAATGACACATTTAAAAAATTTCAAATTGTAAATGCACTATTTCATCAAACACTAATGTGCACCATTATGTCAAATGAAAGTATTAAATTTTTTTAATGGATTTGTGGTTGTATTGGATCAAATTAAATTAGTTAAAATTTAGGGAGTTTTGAATATGGGTGAAAAATCGAATATAATATTTTTATTTTATTTTTAAATGTATAATTTTTTAATATAACTACAATATTTCCGATTAATTCCGATCAAACATGGATAGATCTGTAATCCAAATTAAAATCTTTAATGAAAAAGTTCAAACTATTTGTCATTTTATCCAATAGATATTGATTTTAAATTTATAATTATTTTTGGTGTGAACCATTAGTATCTAGAGGTCTTTGGACTATTTAAAGTTTATTGGACTATAATTAATTCAGTTCGATTCGGATAAAATCATAAAAGCGGTAAAATTTTTTTAGCAACTATTTAATATTTCTACGTACACCACGACTCTCTATTCAATTCGAAATGTCGCTTAAACGAATACAACCTTATTAGCTTATCCAACGGTTGTTTGTTTTAAATTTATAATTTTAATATATAAAAATATACCATTAAAACCAATTACAAGTTAGAAGTAAAAATTTAAATTCATCTTTTTAAATAATTTTCTAACTAGGTTACTACTTAAATTGTTTATATATATGTCAAAATCAAAATAATAAGATAAATGCCCTGCCCCGGGTATCTCCTTAATGTTTTTTTTTTTTTACATGGTACATACAGACATTCATGCGCAAGTGTCTAGTTTCAATCAAATCCTCTGTTGAGTCAAAGTAGTTGGGTGAGTTAAAAATTATATATATAAATATATATATAAATATATATATATATATATAACATTATAATAAGGTAATTAAAATAGTTTTTATCATTTAATTTTCTCTGTAATGCTTTAATTACCCTGGAGAATTAGGGGTAGGGTCCTTTCTATAGTAGGGTGCATGGTTTGGCCTATCTGGCCATTCCCTCCATCTCTCTCTTTCCTTCTCCATATACAATGATATATGCTTCTTTTCTTCAAGGACTACTTCTATATATATGTGCATACATATATGCGCACTTCTTAGTGGTAGTAGCTTCAACTTCAGCAACCAAAAAGTTGAAGAAAAGTCCATTCCATTTACACTTGTTTTCTGTGTTTTGAAGTAGAGGGTGGGCTTTGAAGAAGCTTCGTTTTTGCTATTGGAAAGTATAATTTTTGTTTTGAAAATAGCAATGGCTGTTTTCATGGTGATTGTTCTTGTACTTGTTTTTGTTCTCTGTATCTCCTCTGCTTTGTTGAGATGGAATGAGGTTAAGTACATGAAGAAAGGGTTGCCTCCTGGCACCATGGGTTGGCCAGTTTTTGGAGAAACTACTGAGTTTCTTAAACAAGGTCCTAACTTCATGAAAAACCAAAGAGCAAGGTGATTGCTTTCTCTGTTTCTTCTCTTTTGTTTTTTTGTATGTTCTGTTTCTAAATGTTAATGGATGAAAAAGGGCTATTCTGTTTTTGCTCATATATTATTTTCATGTGTTGATTTCACTTTCTTGTATGTGTGTGTTTGTTAATAGATAGGCTATAGCTAGCTAAAAAAGAAAAGTTAAAAAACCCATTAGAGAACTAACAATTGTTTTTATAGAAGTGATGTTTCTTTTTCATTTTTTTCATCTTCAATCAGCAATGGGTAGCAAGCAACATTCCATCTCCTCCTCTTTTTCACCTTTTGGGTGTGTTGGCTTGGTCCATCATAACCCATAAAAAGATAGCTCTAATACCAAAAAGCCAATCTTTTCACTAAACTATGGCTGTTAGTTACAACAGTTAAAAAGAGGTTTTCTTGTAATATATATATATATATATATATATATATATCTTGCTTGTACTTTTAACTTACTGTAATTTTTTTTTATAGGTATGGTAATTTTTTCAAATCCCACATTCTTGGGTGTCCTACCATTGTTTCAATGGATCCAGAGGTGAATAGATACATTCTTATGAATGAGGCAAAAGGGCTTGTTCCTGGTTACCCTCAATCCATGCTTGATATATTAGGCAAATGTAATATTGCAGCAGTTCATGGCTCCACCCATAAGTACATGAGAGGTGCACTATTAAGCCTCATTAGCCCCACCATGATCAGAGAACAACTTTTGCCAACAATTGATGTCTTCATGAGATCCCACCTCAGCAATTGGCATGATCAAATTATTGACATTCAACAGAAAACCAAAGAGGTCTGCATTATTAACTAGTATACTCATCATACATCATTTGATTTAACACATCAGCTTTCATTTAACATTAGCTTCTTTTTTTCTTTTTTTCTTTTTTTTTTTAATGTCAATGTATGCAGATGGCACTGCTCTCATCACTTAAGCAAATTGCTGGCACTGATTCTAGCTCAATATCTGAAGCATTCATGCCTGAGTTTTTCAAGCTGGTCGTAGGCACTTTATCACTGCCAATTGATCTTCCTGGCACAAATTATCGTAATGGCTTTCAGGTGATTCCTGTCATTTCTACATCAAATCTATCCTGTCAGCAAGTTCTTGCTGTGGTGATGCTAGTAGCTAATGCTCGCTATTTGGTATTATACACAGGCTAGGAAGAATATTGTCAGCTTACTAAGACAGCTGATAGAACAGAGAAGAGCATCAAAAGAAACCCATCAAGACATGCTTGGTTGCCTGATGAAGACCGAAGAAAATAAATATAAACTGAATGATGATGAGATAATTGATCAAATTATCACAATTTTGTACTCTGGTTATGAAACAGTTTCTACTACTTCAATGATGGCAGTCAAGTATTTACATGATCACCCTCAAATCCTTGAAGAACTAAGAGTAAGTTCATACAAAAAATTTTCATAATGAATCTTGATCTTTGATATGTCTATATATACTTTTTTACACGCTGTGGTGCTAATTCTTTAACATTGTTACTTGCAGAAGGAGCACTTAGCAATTAAAGAAAAGAAAAGGCCTGAGGATGCAATTAATCTAAATGACCTCAAATCGATGCGTTTTACTCGAGCTGTAAGAAATCTATAATTCTTAATCATAATCACGTTTCTTGATTTGTTAATGAAGAAAAATTGATCATGGTTTCAACTGTTATTCTGCTCATGCAGGTGATTTTTGAGACATCAAGATTAGCCACAATAGTTAATGGTGTTTTAAGGAAGACTACTAAAGAAATGGAAATAAATGGTGAGAATTTAAAAAAGTTTATGATGGTATATAATATAATTAAAAATATAATAATGTCTGTTTTTGTTAAAAAGTTTTATTGTCTTTATGGGCTCAAGAAGCTGTTTTTGCAGCTTGCAGCTATCTTTAGAACTTTGTCCTGAATATATATACATATATTATATTAACTATATCATGAAAATATATGATGATCATTTTGTGGACCTTACTCTCTATTATGATTTACATTCCATACCTACCGATCCAGCTAGGCCACTCCCTTGTTGCCCCAACTCATGTTTAAATTATTTTTGATAAGAATGGAATTTTTTTCCTTCTTTTTGTGTGTATTTTCTAATTCCATTAGCAATAATTAAAAAAAATATATACTTCAAAGTGCATGAGATCATGAGTTCAAATTTTAGCACATTTTGCTTAAGCGAAAAGGTTTTTTAGCTACTAGAATATTTTTTATTTTTGTTGTAAATGAAGGAAGATAAAATTGATTTTATTTTGACAGGAAAATTTTATTTTCCTTGACATAATATTTATTTTTCTGAGTTGGTGGACCATGGTAACAATTGAGGATGGTGGTCATCAACAAAGAAACTATACTTTCTTAATGTACACTTATTAGTAGATTATATAAAAGCTAATCACAAGTGTTTTTTTTCTCAGGATTTGTGATTCCTGAAGGATGGAGAATCTATGTTTATACTAGGGAAATAAATTATGATCCCTACTTATACCCAGATCCATTATCTTTCAACCCATGGAGATGGATGGTTAGTGTTCAATTAAATCCTTAATTTTCATCACATATTTTTTGTTCATGATAAATTGCCATGTTAATAAGCCTAATATATTTTGTAAATGCAGGACAAAAGCTTGGAGTCTCAAAGCTATCTTTTCATTTTTGGAGGAGGTACTAGGCAATGCCCTGGAAAGGAACTTGGAATAGCAGAAATTTCAACGTTTCTTCACTATTTTGTAACTAGATACAGGTAATTAAATATTACAAAACTTAATAAAATTTAAATCTCTCTTAAAAGGGTAATTAAATTAAAAAAAAAATTAAATGGGCTAATAATAAGAGTTGGTGTTTTGATTGCAGGTGGGAAGAAGTTGGAGGAGACACTCTAATGAAATTTCCAAGAGTGGAAGCACCAAATGGACTACACTTAAGGGTGTCATCTTACCAATAACTCTTAACCTATGAATAATGTACATAAGAGATATTATATAGCATCATATCAGAAACCAAAAAAAAAAAAAAAGAGGGATGAGGATGTACAATGATCTTCTAACAGATTAGAAAGTGAGTCATGACATTGAGCCTTTCCATTTTTTGCCTATCAAGTTAATTGGGCTTCTTTTCATGTTCTTTTATTGCTCTTTCTTTTAAGTGTTAGATGTTAAAAGTCATATGACAAAAGACTAGCAAAGCATGGAAATTTAGCATCAAAGAATAAAGATACCATATACTGGCAGGCATCTCCAATAAAAAAACTGTACTAACAAAACAAGTAAAGAAAAAATTATGAAAGGGGTGTGGGTATCTCTTATCTCTATGCTTGGAGCCATGGTTTAAATCTTGAAAAATTTTATACTATATGAAGTGATCCGTACTAAGCAGCTCAATGCAAGGAAAGCTTAGGCTTCAGGATCTAAGATTTTCAATGCCCAACAATTAGCTAAGGCTTTCTTTTCAAATGTTATGCTGGGGAAAAGGGAAAACAAATGATCTGATAGCCATGCCAGCCACAGGAGGAGCTCCTACAAACTAGGGAAGTGCAAAGAATCTGAAACACTTTGAGGCCCATGAAGAAGCAAGAGCAGTGTTTAGTTAAAGTGTAACAGAGCTGCAGAACCCACAAACTGACATACAGATTTTGCTGTTTTCATTTCATGGGCTGGATGGACTGGCCACTTTCATTGCATAATTTTAATGTAAAAAAATAAAAAAAATCCAGTGTATTTCTCGTAGTAGTCCAAAAAGGTTGGTTCCTTTTGGACATACTTAATAGGTTTTTAAAAATGCAAACGAATTCATCTGTTCATAAGTTACTCAAAACTTGACTTACTAAACATTACTTCAAGTTTATTTGTTGAGATTCGTTTAATAAATAAGTTCTTTTTTTTTTTTTGACAAACTTTAGTGGCATTTCACCAAATAAAGAGTTACAGATTTTAGTATAATAAATATTAAAAATAACAATAAATATAAACAAATGATATTTCTTCCTAAAAAATATATAAAATAAAAAATAAAGGAACAAACTAAAATATCTTTGTGGGGATAGAGGAAGAAAACCTTCTTGATCTAGGACATCATACTAATGCGACGAATGAGCCGATTGTAGCAGAATCAGACTATATTCTTCAAGTATTCACCATTCTTAACTCTTCACCATCAATATCTATCAACCCATAGCTCCAGTGGCTATATCTGAGGACTTTGCAACAAAAATTAAAACTTTCAACAAAAAATTATTTAAGAGGGACAAACTCTCACTAAGTAGAGACTAATCTTATAACTTAACTAATATTTAGTTTAAAAGTAAAAAAAAAAATAAAAGTGTTTGGGTGAATTTTGACCATTTGCTGCACGATGAAAGAGACGAAGAAAAAGGGATGAGAGATGTTGTTACCAATTATAAATAAGTTGGTATGAGACATCATAAATAAGTTGAATTTAAACGGTATAAAACTCGACTCATAGAATTTATGAATAAATGTGAATAAAAATTCATGAGTTAGCTTATACTTCTAATCTATTAATAATTTGATATTACATATATAATATATAAAATTTACTCATACTAAATATAAAAAATAATTTAAAATATTATCAAAATATACCATTTTTATTAAATATACTATACTTTCTAATTTTTTAAAAATTTATTTAAAATTGTTTGGATTCATGAATAATTCACAAATAATAAATAATATGTAATAGAGTAACTTTGGCTCAAATATCGCTCGATAGTAAACCAATTAAGTCCAAAATAGCTTAACAATGAATCAACTGATTCGAACTGCAGTAAGTCTTGATATATGAGCTCTGGCTAGGGTGAGCAAAAATAACTGAAAACTGAAAAATTGAACCAAACAGATTGGTTCAATTTGGTTTCAATAATAAAATATATTAATTCGATTTAAATCAAATTGAACATAAATAAGTTTGATTCAGTTTTTATAGTAAAAAATTCAATTAAATCGAACTGCGCTGAATTTATAGTACATTTTAAAATTTTATATGTATTTATAGTTCAGTTTGATTAGTTTAGTAATAATATTTTAAATTTTATTAATGATATTAATTTCTAAATACATATAACTCTTAATAAAATTATTTCATACCAAAAAAACACTAATAAAAAATATTTAAATATATTTTAGAGAATTGGTTCATTTGATTTTTTAAAAAATTAGTTAATAAAATAAATATAAAAAATTAGCATTAATAAATCTTATAAATCTTATTAGAATATTACAAAATTACATAAATAAAATAAATTTAAAATTAAAAAAGTCAAAACCGAAAAAATAACCGAACTGAACCAATTCAGTTCAGTTCAACCCATATTTCAGTTCAGTTTAAAATCGAAATAAGTTCGATTTTAGGCTTTTTAAACCGAACTGAACTGATATTCGCTCACCCCTAGCTCTGGCTGCTACTAGCTCAATTATTGAATTATGGAGTGGTGGCAACTATGGTGGAAAGTTGCCAATCTAGCCAAGTGGGTGAAGTCGTATTGAAATTTCTTTTAGTTACATTGGCACTAGACGTTTTAAACATTGACTCACGAGGTGTCCCGTGTCCCTGAATATCAACCAACTGTTTTGTGCAGCAATATCAAACACAAATTTTATAGTCACCTCTGCTTTGTTTCATTCATCAACTCATTAATTTGGTCTACAAAAGTACTTCAACAGCTGTTGCTGGTCCTATGTATTGAGCCAGAACATTAATAGTGCGTCTTGCCGCGACTTGTATTATTATTTATATTTTTTAAATAAATAAAAAAATTATATTTTCACAGGCATTTAATTAAATTTCACAGGCATTTAGAATTTTTTTCTAACTTTGGTATTTTGGTTGTGTTCTTTATTTTATACCTACAAAGGAAAAAAAATCTATCATAATCTGGAATAAATCCTACAAAATTAAAGTGACATGAAACATTTTCTTATTGTATCTACATTAGTGAATTTATTATCCAAATTAAGTGAAATCAAACACTTCCTTACTGTATCTAAATTGCTGAATTATATTTTTTTTTCAAAAAATTGTATGATGAAATGAAATTATTTTAGAACTAATAAAATTAATCTCGAATTAAATCTTATAATATGCAGCATTAGGACCAATCTTTGCTTCCAAAGCATGAAAATGGTGGGTGGGTGCATGCAAAATGGCTGCTTACTAAACGAAATCACAAGCGCAATCAAATGCGCAAATGAAGAAGACGAGTTCAATTCCAACTTAATACTTGGAAAAAAAAAATAAAGGAACACACGTCTCTGTACACATTAACCTTCTCTACACTCATAGGCATCCCTTTTTTCATTAGTCAAAATGTCTCCTTTCATTATATCATGGTTATGTAAAATGTCTCACTTCATTATATCATGGTTATGTAAAATGTCTCTTTTCATTATATCATGGTTATGTGGCACAAAATAAATTTATATATTTTATGGTAAAAAAAAAATTAATCAACAACCGTTGGAATCAATTGATAGAGACTGTTCTTGCTTAAACTGAGGTATTGAAATCAAATATTTGATTCTGAATTAGTCAGAACTCTTGTGATTAGGATGTGCATTCGGTCGGTTTTGGGGTGTTTTTCTGACTGAACTGAATTAACCAAACTTATATAATTCAAAACTGAACCGAACTGAATTAGGTCTAAAATCTAACCAAACAAAAAATTATATGTGAAAAACCGAACTGAAAATTTTAAAAATATGAATTATTTTTGTATTTTTATATTAAATTAGTATATATTTTTTAAAAAAATATTTAGAAATATAAAAATAAAAAATAAAAAATTGGTTATTAACTAAAATTTTTGTATACAAAATCGAACCGAACCTAACCAAAATTTGTTTCAATTCTAAAAATTCAAAAATTCAAAAAAACAAACCAAACTGAATAGAGTCGGTTCGGTTTGTGGTTCGGAACCCATGAACACCCTACTGGATACCATCAGTTGCAAAATATATATATATATATATATAGAGAGAGAGAGAGAGAGATCTTTTAGGATATGGAAGAGAAATTATTAATGTTCTTCATATTATAAATACAAGTAATTTATATCAAATTTTCTTTTAATATCAATTATAGAATTTGTTTGAAAATATAAACAAGATAATTTCATTTTTTTAATTTTAATATAAAGATTGTAATTGGGCTAATATTTCATATTTTAGTATAATTTATATTTCAAACTATCATACTGCATTTTAAAATTTATCTATTGTGAAATTTGAGTGATTCTTGTAATATATTAGATTAGTCAAAATGGAACTTTTATTTCCCATTAACTTTTCACTTTAAAGCATTCAATTTTTTTGTTTGACAAACTTTAATCTAAAATGAGAAAATAGAGATTATATTAACCTATAATACCAAAATGCAACAAATTTCACTATAAAATACAGTTTTTTTTTTTTGACAATAACAATAATTTCATTCATTCATTCAAACCAGGAATACATCGATAAAAATATTAATATAAATCCGCTAAAAACCATTAAAGGATGAAACTGTAAAATATTCAAATCTCCAAGGTTAATAGCATAAGAAATCGGCTCAAAGTCTACACATTGATAAATTCTATAATGACTAGAATACCTATGACTCCAGTGCTGCAACATACTGACGACCATAATCAGATCTGATATCTTTGTTGAAGCGAATATATCTTGTTTGTCTCAATTGCCCACACACAAAAGACGCCGCAACAAGACGACAAATACCAAACGCCTCAATAAGAAGGCGAAAACTAAACGCCGCAATAAGACGGCAAAATCACAAAAATAAAAAATAACAAATCTAAATCTATATGGAAAACCCACTTATTTTAGAATTAAATTGATAAAAATATGTATAGAGTGCTGATTTTAGACCAAAAGGGGCCAAAAATCATCCATCTCTACTAATAAAGATCAAAAAAAAAAAAAAGAGAAAAGTTTGAGAAAAAATCATTCGGTGTTGTTAGGGAACCAAATCATCTTAGAAGAATGATGCACGGGATTTGCAATTGTTTATAAAATACAATTAATACAATAATTTTTTTTCCAATTTATTACTTTATTTTTAACTCTAAAACAAATATTCTTGATATATTCCTTTTCATATCACATTTATATTATTTATACATTTAACACATTACATCCAATACTAATATTTGTTTTACAAATTCAATCAATGAAAATATATTGTACTATGTTTATTTTTTAATTTATTAAATAATTTTTTTGTTACATATTTATTTTATTTTTATGATAAATATAATATTTTCAGGTAAAAATTTTCATTTTTGGTTGAAATAAAAAAATAAATAAAATAAATTTGAATTAAATTATTCAAAAATTATAAACATAATAACAATTTGGATTAAATTAAACCTTTAGCAAAAATTATTGAATTTATTTGTAAAAAAGGGAAGAATGCCATAAGTTCCTTTCCTCCAAACCCACGCCAGAAAAAGACGTGAGTTGGAAATGCCTTAAGTGGTTGAAAAGATTCCAATAATAATTCTATATTAAATTTTTAATTATTTTTCATTAATAAATTACCCAATTTTAATGCTGATTGTGCTAAATTTCTATAAATTGATCAAATTGAAATATTTTTTACCAAAATAAAAAATCCTTATTATTATTGTAACAATAGCCCTACAACTTATATTCTAAACTTTTACAACCATCTAAAACAAACTGTTAAAGAAAGAAATTCCAACATGATTACCTTCCAAAAGAGTAGAAAAATTGAAGATTAATTTCTTTCTTTTAATAATCGAAATTATAGACTATCTTTATAGAGATGAATAAAAATAAAAATAAAAAATAAATTTGAGAGATGTGAATTAAAAAAAAAAACCATGACCAGCTAAAAACTCTCCATATTAGAGGCTTAAAACAAATCATATGCCATGCACAACATCACTCATCACCAAACTCTTTAAAAAAACAAAAAGACACCCTACAACCTCGACACCCTGTTTCATTTGAAGGAGTCGCATGCCGTAATATCACTGCCCTTCTTCGAAACTCAGACACGTCTCCTACTCCTCCTCCACTTCTGCCACTTTCCTCGGCATTGCACGTGCCACCCATCATCGCTCCATATATAATACCCTTCTCCTTTTTCTCTTCTTCTTCATCTTTGTTTGTTTTTTCTTCAATTCTTGCTCTCTTTTTTGTTGAATTCTTTGGTTCTTGTTTACAATGGTAGAGCCAGCACGTGACACTTCAGGAGCTACGAAGGTAGTGCCTTTGTTGAAAGATGAGCTTGATATAGTTATACCCACCATAAGGAATCTTGATTTCTTGGAGATGTGGAGGCCTTTCTTTGAACCTTACCATCTTATTATTGTCCAAGATGGTGACCCTTCAAAGACTATCCGTGTTCCTGATGGTTTTGATTATGAACTTTATAATAGGAATGATATTAATAGGATTCTTGGTCCTAAGGCTTCTTGTATCTCTTTCAAAGACTCTGCTTGTCGTTGCTTTGGTTATATGGTTTCTAAGAAGAAGTATATCTTCACTATTGATGATGATTGCTTTGTAAGTCCTCTTTATCTCTACTTTCTTTTTTATTTAATTTTATTGTTGTAAATTTGTATCTGGGTTCTTGTTTTTTATGCTAAAGTTTGGATCTTTGTTCTTGAAATTATGATGATTTGTTATGTTGGGTGAGTTTGGATCTGTTTGTTTTGTGTGAGTGTTTTCAAGTTTAATTTGTTTTTAATATTTAAAGTTCACTGCAAATTGTTCTGCTGTTTCCTGATTTTGATCTGCATTGTTCTTTTGTCATGTTAAATTTCTATGTTAACAGAGTCTTGATTTTTCAATTATGTAAGATCAGAATCTCCATCATCAAAAGTTCTAAATTTTAATTGATGTTGACATTTGTGATTTGAATTTTTCTCAATCAATCAAAAGGCATGTGTGTTGTTTTTGTGGTATTGTAATGTCTAGATTTGTAGCGTCAATGTGATCTGAAGCTAGACACTTCTTTTTCTTGACACACACAGTATAATCACTATGGTTGATTAGTATTATGAATAATAAAATATGGTATTGCTTCTTATTATACTCAATTTGAAATTTTCTTTATTGCAATTTGCAATTCAAATAAGTGAGTCGTGGAAACTTTGCATATGACGAAAAATGGCAGTATTCAATTGGTATTGATCAATAATTGAGATCTACAGCTGTTAATTCAAATATCTGCCATGAATATTTAACTTGTTTTAGTAGTGAGACATTCTAATTAATTAATAATAGAATGAAGCTTCTTTCTGTGTTTTTCTTGTAGTCGTGGGTCCGAGGTTGGAATAAACTACTATATTTTCGGTTATGGATTTGAATTTGGATCGAATATCTTATTTGGTAGTTGTGTTAAACGGCAAAGCCAATTCTAAAATTTTAAATTAAATGCTAATCCATTGGACACCAAAAAATGAAGTGATTGCCTCATCGCTACATGTGCACAAATAGACCTTTGCATTGAGTTAGGATAGTTATTAAAATCCTTAAGAACGTTCTGAAATTATTCATCTTTTATCACATGGTTGAGTTATTGAAATTATTTTTAATCACACTTGTTCTATTGAATTAGGTAGCAAATATGCATTCAAGCCAATTTGCTAGTGTAAATAATGCAATTTGCTAATATTTTTTTTATCAATTTGACTATAGAAATGTTATATCTTCTGGTGTCTAATCAATTGTTTTACAATATTTTGATAGGTTGCTAAGGATCCTTCTGGCAAGCCAATCAATGCACTTGATCAGCACATCAAGAACCTTCTCTGCCCATCAACTCCCTTTTTCTTCAACACCCTTTATGACCCTTATAGGGAAGGTGCAGATTTCGTTCGTGGTTACCCTTTCAGCTATCGTGAGGGTGTTCCTACTGCTGTTTCTCATGGCCTCTGGCTCAACATCCCTGATTATGATGCACCTACTCAGCTTGTCAAGCCTCTGGAGAGGAACACTAGGTACATGAGTAGTCAGTCATGTCTTAATTTCCTTTTAATTGTGGACTAAAATAGTTAGTGCAATGATCATTATGTTTTTGTGGTTATCAGGTATGTTGATGCTGTTTTGACAATTCCAAAGGGCACCCTATTCCCAATGTGCGGTATGAACTTAGCATTCAAGCGTGACTTGATTGGCCCTGCAATGTACTTTGGTCTCATGGGTGATGGTCAGCCAATCGGTCGCTACGACGACATGTGGGCTGGCTGGTGTGTCAAGGTATGTTCGCTGTCTGTTAACTAGCTTTGACATGATGATATTGGATTTATTAAACGATGCTTTTGTTCGTTTGCAGGTGATCTGTGACCATCTGGATCTAGGAGTAAAGACTGGCCTGCCCTACATCTACCACAGCAAGGCAAGCAACCCATTTGTGAACCTAAAGAAGGAGTACAAGGGCATCTTTTGGCAGGAGGAGATCATTCCATTCTTCAAAGATGTCACTCTTCCAAAAGACTGCACCACTGTGCAAAAGTGCTACATTGAACTGGCCAAGCAGGTGAAGGACAAGCTCAGCAAGCTTGATCCTTACTTTGATAAGCTTGCTGATGCTATGGTCACTTGGATTGAGGCATGGGATGAGCTTAACCCATCTGCGGCTTCTGCTAAAATCCCCAATGGCAAAGCATAGTGCTTTTCTTTTCATATTTTTTTGGTCATTAATTTAATACCATTTAAGAAAAAAAGAGTGGAATTTTATACTTTTTAGACATTATCTTATCTTTTATTTTATGCATGGATTCAATTTCAGGGAATGCAATTTTATTTTTGTCAATTAACTTCTTGTTATCAGCTTTTTTATTTTCAGTAATAAAACGTAGTTTTTTTTCGTTAAACATAATCTTGGTTATTTGATGAGTGCTAATATAATATTAATACTCTTTTAATTGCTTACGCATGTTCTTTTATTTTTTGCATTATCATTTTGAACAGTGCAACAAAATACAATTATGAGTGCTACCAAATACCAATAGTCTTATTTTAAATTGTGTTAATTCTTGACTATGGACATTAAAATTTCTTTACCAAATTTCATAAGTTGTCAATGGTTTCCCCCCAAAATAAAGTTTTTATGCCCCTTTTAAAGCCTTGGAGGAGAAAATGGAATTCACATCTGTGAATTTTTAAATGAGGTTTTAAAAAGCTTTTTCAGAAAAATAAAAAATGTAAAATCTGGAACATTAAAAATTAAAAAAAAATATCTAAAATTATTTTATAAGGTGTAGTCTATGGTTATTTACTTTGTATTTTACAAAGTAAAGTTTATTTGGTTGATAATCACCATTGGATTATTTAATATACCATCATCCAATGGGTGATAAAGATAAAGTAAAAATAAAGTCTTTAAAAAATAAAGTTACTGTAGAATTTTTCATTTTATAAAATCATTGCATAAAAAAAAGTTAAAAAACTTTTTGTAGAAAAACAAAGAATATAAAAAACTTTTTACTTCTTAGAAAAAGAAAGAATGTACATTAAAATTTTTAAAAAATGTACAAAATTATTTCATAAAAAGAAAGTTGAAAAGTTCTTTTAGAAAACCAAAAAATATAAAATCTGAAACATTACAAATTTTTAAAAACAAAGTTCAAAAGTTCAAAAAAAAAAAAATTAACATAAAAAGTTGAAATTCTTTTAGAAAATCAGAAGTTAAATAGTTCAAGTTCTTTTAGAAAATAAAAAATTGTAAAATCTGAAATATTAAAAATTTTAAAAACAAAGAAAAAATCGCCGTTGCCGGGGATCGAACCCGGGTCACCCGCGTGACAGGCGGGAATACTCACCACTATACTACAACGACATTTGTCTGCTAAATTAATTTATAAATTTTCATCATTAATAAAATTGTTCTGTTGTAAAAATTGAAAAACATTTTCACCCAGAGCTCTCTTATAACAGTACATAATTATATATATAAATTTTCACTTAAATTTAAATTAGTATTAGTTACTTCAAATATATTATAGAATATTATTAAATAATAATATTTTTTTACACACACATGTAGTGAAGAAAGATTCAGTTGTATCAAATCGCATGCCCCATAGCCTAATATCATGAACCAACCCCAAGTTCAAAACAATATATATATATATATATATATATATTTCCTTCATAGTTTGCATTGCACATAGTTCCTATTTTTCTCTAACAAACAAAATTAAAAAAAAAAGTCATAGCCCAATGAACAAATAATAAATCATACATCAAACTCAAAATTGGCGTAACATTGCTTCTACATATGCCACAAAGTTGGAAAACTTGAGCCTCATTCTGCAAATTCTTCTCACTGCAGTGCTCTTGTGATGGTACATTATGCCTCCTAACACCAGAAAACATGTTATGACTATACGAGTAATAATATCCAAGAAGCTCCCATTTAGTGGATTACCAAGAAGCCCTGATTTAATGGGGGCACTGAAAGAACTTATTTCTCATGAAACTGAAGTAGAAGCCTCCGTACCCTCTGTCTTCTGACGTTTGGCTTCAGGTTCTTTGTTGTTTTCATTGTTGAGATGTCCATTGATGGCCTCTGGACCTAATAGAGATACGTGTTTGCTGGTGATTTGCCGACCAGCTCTAAGTTTTGGCCCCCAATGCCTTTCAGGATTGGGAAGGAAGCGAGCTACCTTTTTTGCCTGTGCCTTGCTAAGAGATGCAACCGCACGAGCGAAATTCGCCTGCCAGAAAGGAGAGAGGATTTAGGGAGATACCATTCCCACACACCGTAAATAAGTTCATGTGCACATCCGACATGACACTAATGTTAAATAACGGTTGGTCTTATGTAGATCTTGATATGCAGCATTGCAAAATAAAACACTAACAAACAATCTAAAATAAGAAAAATCCAAGATCTAACATACTTGAAGAACTGGCTCTTTGGCTAGAATCACGCTTCCAGGTTGATCAGGTGCCTGTGCTTTAATGGGATGATTTTTGACCTACAGTGAAGGAAAAAAAAATCCATAATCCATCATTTCATAGTGCTTCAACAAGATGAAAAATCCAGGTATGTCTTTCATGTACATCAATGCCAGTTTTTATAACATCGAGCAGGAGAATTTGTTTAAACAGTCATCTAAAGAGTTCATATGGAAAAGAAAAAGTACAATAACCAAAAAGAAGAAAGATGAGAAGGCAAAAGGCTAAAACAAATGATCTATATACTGAATAGCTTAACAGAACTTATACATCAGGCAGAGAGACCACGTAAGTCCTTACCCAGCATCTCATGATGTCCCAAACAACATCCATTGGAGCATCTGATTTTAGCCCCAGTGGATTCACATGTGTTCCTGAGATGCGATATCCTGCATTGATTACGGCAGAACGGAAGATTACTGCAGATGGGGAAGTGCATTTTAGTGTTGCGCATAGGTTGTGCAAACTCAAGAAGAGAGGAACATCAGGCAATTCCTGTAAAAAGTTCAGCATAGGAATAAGAAATCCATTTTGGAAATTAAGAATCCATAAAGAATAGATCCCTTGTTTTCTGTTTTCCTCCATTAAAATAAACATAAGGAATATTCCAATTAAGTTTTGCTTTTAAAACATAAAGCAAAAAATGGCCAACTCGTCAAACACATACCTCAGATATTGTTGTCAATATAGCAGAGACATGATCATATGCAGGATA
Organism: Macaranga tanarius; assembly: GCA_949673435.1. NCBI lineage: Eukaryota > Viridiplantae > Streptophyta > Magnoliopsida > Malpighiales > Euphorbiaceae > Macaranga > Macaranga tanarius. The sequence goes on from CATIWO010501193.1 coordinate 27,886, forward strand.
CCGGTCCTTCATAGATTTTACAGATTCTAGTATGGAAGTGACCCATTCTTGATCATGTATAGGAGCAGACCATATAGGTCCGCCCATGTTAAATTTCTTTCCACAGTGGCTGCACTCTTGAGGAACAGCAGGACCAAAACCGGGCAGATATCTTACACTGCTGCTCTGAAAATTAAAAACCAAATGTTACATCAGAATCTTAATCTATTTAAAGTGAAGCAAACTAAGGATTCAAGGTGACCGGTCCAGGTGAAGGACAGAACTTGTTCAGTGCAAAAACTCCATATTGTCCATCCTGATTCTATTTGTACAAATTCAAGGAGTATTTTGGACAAATAACATAAATTTTTTATGCTAAAAGTATCCTTCTTCAAGTGAAATAAAAGAAGGAAAGAAGAAAATAAAGGCTCCTAAGAGTCAAAAAAGATGGAGATGGAAGTGATCAGCTCATCTATTTAATGCAAACTAGATGTCCTTCAAGATGAGCACACCAATAGCAAACATGTAGCACTAGTGAAATATCAAAATGAGATGCAAACCTTGGAGATGGTCCTTCCAATTGGCTGAAGATGAAAGGAATCACAACCAATGCATTGATAAACATATGAGAGCTTAAGAGGAGTGTTTTTCATTGCACTTGCAGAACTGCAAACAACAATTTGAAACTCCCATCAATATATATATATATAAGAAAATACATTTTCCTTTTTGTAACAAATTTCAAATCAAAACAAACCAGCCACATACGTGTATATGCGGACAAAAACTCGAACATAGAAGTCCATTCGAACAGATAGCACTGGAACAATGTAGCGCTTGTAGCGATTTGCATGGCTCTGAAATCAGAAAAATACATATTTACAGTTACTCTGACAGTATAAAAGTTATAGAATACATGAATTTTGGTTTGCAACAAGGGAAAAACCCAAAACCACAAGCAAGGACCAAATGATTCTTTGAACCACTTCTGAGAATCCAGGACTTATCTTTGTCACAAGTGCACCAAAACAAACTACGAAAACAGCAAATCACTTAATCTGAGTAGCGAAAGCAAAAACAGGCAGGATATATCCAGGCTGCAAGTTACCTAAGAGATGCAAACTAGTACAACCAAGTGCAAACAGAAAGAGATACACAAAACCAACAGAAACATCAATCAAGGTGCATGAACTTTACATCAATAATGATCACCAAATTTGGTACTTTGTAGAAAGATATTTTGGTCACTTTAGAAAGAGCGCATTGGAATTATAAGATGAACTAAATTATTGTATGGGTTTGGTTGTCACCATTAGACAAATTAAAGACACAAAACTTCTAGGATCAGAACCTAATAAAATTGAATTACTGGAAAAAGCACTGTTGAAACAGCACATATGCATGTGCCCTCACAAAAAGCAATACTACCACACTTTTCCAGATAGACAAAGCAAACAAACCCAAACAGTTTCACTACATTTAAGTTGCTAAAACATAATAAATCCGAGAAACATGCTAACATCATTTTATTACTCTTTGTAAGACATCAGTTTTCAAGGATGCAGAAGTACCTCAATGCAGGCAAGAAGGATCCTTAAAGCCATTTCATGGCAGTATTTTCCTCTCAGCGGATAAGAGCCATACCTGATTACACATGTATCAGTTACAAGATAAAGCCATAAATCTGTAGCAACTGTTCACATGGAGAAAAGGGCTGCATAGACTTACTTGGAATAGCAAACCTCGCCATTGCCTCCACAAAGTACAGCCATATCAGTTGCTGTACACATCAACATACCACCATCAACAACAGATTGAACTGCAGAGTCCAAGAATATCGAAGGTGATCCATAAGGATCAAGATCAACCTGAACAATATTATTCAATAAAAAAAAATGAGAAAGTATTTCCAAAAAGCATGCTGATATGAAGAGAAAACTACATCCATTTCAAATGCACATTTTCAGGAAACTAATAATTTAGAGATAAAAATGCATACCACATCAAATTCTTTAGCGTGGGTGAGCATATATACACGAGCATCCGTAAGATGCGATTCCACCTTTGAAATTGCCACTGAACCATTGAACTTGATATTTCTTCGGCAAGCTTCAACCGATGCTGCAGAAGGAGAATAATAGAGTAATTCTTTGATGTACAACTTATTCGGGGTAAAGGACCCCTAAATAGTACAGGAACATGGTAACAGAATCTAAATGCTTGATGAAATTATAACTCAAATAACAGGAAGCAGTATCTACATCTGCTTCTTGGGCCCAGTTTATGCATGAGTATCTCCCAAATCAAGGAAAAGGCAAAAGACTTCCAGAAGCTAGCATCCAAAATATTTACCCGGATCATTGTCCAATGCCACAACTTGGCCAATTCCATCAACCTCACGAGCATATCTTAGAGCTCTTAACCCAGAAGCAGACAATGCCTAAATATCCAAAAGTACTTGAGAGGTTATTGAATAAGGAGATTTTTTTTTTTTTTTTTTAAAAGGCTGTCAAATATGTAAGAGAAAAAGAGATTCAACCTCAAGAACTCTTGGGGGCTCCAGCTCTCCTCGAATTTTGCGCTGTGTCTTCATCGGTTCTTCAGAAATGGTACAAGGTTCATCCTGAGATATCTCATCTGGCACTTCACTTTCTCCATTTGCTTCTCCATTATCTGTAGGAACCTCTTTAGATGCTTCTTCACCAGCTGACCCAGGAGCATCTTTAGCAGATACCTTTGCTTCACATTCTCCATTTGATTTTTCTTCATCCATGGCATGCCTATCAGCTGCTTCGTCAGCAGCAGACCCAGAAGCATCTTTCTCCAAAACCTTTGGAGAAGATTTTGTTCTTCTGGAAAACCTTGCTTCATGCTCCTCTTTGCGTTTGGCTACAAACGTCCTCAGGACAGCAATGGAGAGATCTCTGTTATGGACCTGAGCATTTTATACTTCAATTATTAGAATCCTCCTACAAGACAATGAACCAAAATCCTAGCAGTAGCAGGAAAATGGCCTGTACAGAAGCTAACATGTACTCATACTAAAAGAACAAAAAACACCAATTAAGATGAAGCCCACACTTCATGGCAGAGAGGGAAAAACTCAGCTATATTTTCACTAATTTATTGCAGAACTTCATGCAAGTGAAACAAGAAGAAAAATAAAGACTTCAGCTTCTGATCTTTGCACCAATAGGTGGGTACATCAAGTGGTTATGTTTAACTACAAGATGGGCTACCCTTTAAAGGACAAGTGTTGCATATATGAGATACACTGATATTTCTTACTCCTTATGAGTTATGATCACGGTACATATGATTTCCAATATAGAAATTCAATGAAGGTACCAAAAACATAAATGGACTGAGCCATGGATCACTTTCTTTAAAAATAACATTTTATATTACTTGCATTTGATTACTCACCAACCATGTTTCAAAAGAACTACTTACTCCAATCAGGAAAACATAACTAAAGTTAGTTTGACTGATAGAAAAGGGATATGTACCAACGTTAAATGTTACAAAATATCTTCCTTTGAACCTCAAGAAGCATTTCAAACAGTTAAACTTACAAATGGAGCTTAGAAATAATGACCTTATCAATGCAAATGTACAATGTAATTATCCTCCTTACACAATTAACACATATGACTCCCAGCTATATCCAGTTATCCACTGTTGTCCTACAAATATCACTTCAGCATTCACAATATCACAAAAATGCAACATAATTTCCCTCAAAATAAGCCCAAACGCTCAATCATCAAATTAACCAAATAAAACACAGAGTTTTATACTACCCTCTTCCTAAACAAATTCCATACATATTCAAGACTGCAACTGTTGCCCACTTCACAAACTATGTTCATCATGAGGTACAAATCAACACTTAATCATAACTCCATCACAAAAAAAAAAAAAAAAAAAAAAATCCTCACCTCAAAAACACACCAACTTAACCATTAACCACGAGAAAAAAGAAAAAGAAAGGATTTTGGCACCTGGGCTTTGTTGAAAAAGACTTTATTTTTATTATGCATAAGAATCTCAGCTTCTCCTTCCTTGATAATGGTATAGTCATCAAGATCCATTTTTTCAGTGCTGTTTTTTCTCTGTATACACCAATTCAATTCTAAAAGATTTTAATTCTTTTGGGTCTATTTTTATTGCAATGATAGGCTCTGAATTTTTATTGGGTATATATATATACAAGGATTTGAGTTAGTGGCCACTTGCTTCCTCAGTTTTTACAGAAAGGAAACAAACTTGGAACTGCGCTTAAACCCTAAATTTTATTGTATTTTTTTAACCCCTGTTTTATGTTAGTATTTCGTAGTAGTTTTTGCTAAAGTGAGCTCGAGGGTTGGCTTTTAATTGGGTGGGTTTTCGAAGTCTCTCTCTGGCATGATTGTGAGGCTATTTTAAAAAAAATAGTGGGTTAAGATTTTTTCCGAAAAACTTAAAAAAAAAAAATTGTTATTAGATGTTTTTTACTTGAGAAAGGAAAAGAGGGGAAATAATAAATTACAAAAAGATATAGATTATTGATCCTTTTCTTCTGAGTGGAAACCGTGGTAAATATGTTGATCGGAGCCTTAACTACTAGAGCAAAGACTATGTATTCACAATCTAAATATCAATGGAATAATCAATAATGAGAGAAAATACACATAATATTTTGGTGTAGAGAGAGAAAAATACGCAGAGTATTTTTCTGCGCAAGGAGATTTCTGTGTTCTGCGTGAGTTATTGGGTTGTGTTACGTAAAACATAAAACTCATACTCTACAAAAGAGTATAAAGTAGACTTCTATTATAAGTCTATTACACCCAATTCAAATTCAAAACTTAAACTAATTAAGTCATGAGTGTATATTATCTAACATCTCCCACTCGCACATGATTGAACATATTCAGTTTTCATTCCAGTCATACTGATAAATAGATCGTACGACCAGCATATAACGAGAACACTTATTCTACACACTTGTTAGAGATATATAGCGTCTCGATAATAGATCCTATATCTTGATATATGCCTTACCCTAGATTACTTCTTTACATTCACTGCAACATCTTGATCTCTTAGCAATATTCTATGTCCACTATTATGTATGCACCACTTATAGCACTCATAATAGGCTAGCCGGTGTACAATAGAAATATTAAATGTAGTTTGTCAGTAATCTTCCCTCATACACTATTCCTATCATATGGTTCAACTCGCTTATCCAGACAATTCCTTTAGGTTGAATCTTACATGACCTTTCAGGAATTCTTCCAAAATAGCCACATCAAACCATACTTTAGAAATATGCCCCAAGTCTTAAGGATAGGATTCCAAAAACTATAAGTTTATGGAACGGGTCTCACACTAAGGAAGGTTGAGATTATTTGACTATTTTTATAACTTCCCATTCCCGGTCGGCTTTCGCACGCATAGTACAAATCATACGTTATGGTATTTATTCTTTTATTAAAAAGAGCGCATGTTTCAAAATTATTATAATCATATATTTAACACCATACAGAAGCTTCACATTTAGGTGTATCTCAACACCAAACCTTAATACTTAATTGAAATCGCTTTTGGCGATTAAGACAGAATAAAGAAGAATTGCCTTTAATTCTCCTTTTAAAGATTACATAAATCTACTTACAAATCATGTCATGAAATCTAAGATTTTATCTCGCACTTAAATTAGAACTCATCTAATACTTAAGCAAGACGACATACGTATATTAAATGGGCTCTCGTAATTCCCTTATCTGTTTAAAATACTGCCTCATCCTGATCTTTGTTAAACACATTTAACAAAATTAGGGTAAACACCCTTGTGAGTAGGTTACTTCTCTGTCCAACATGCTTTAAATGTCACATACATTTAATACTAAAATATTATGTATTGCCAAATGCACATCCACATATTTATTGAAAATAAACATATAACAAATTCTGTCCAAATTATATGATAAGCACAGTACAATCTAAAATCTACGCAAACTAAAATATTTAATGTTCCTCTCAAACACATCTCTAGTGACAACATTTGTTAACGGATCTATTATCATGTCATGCGTAGAAATGTACTTTAAGTTCACCTCTCCTCGTGCAACTATGTCTTTAACATAATAATACTTGATGTCAATATGCTTAGTCTTACTATGGAACTTAGGATCCTTAGTATAAGTTATTGACGATTGACTATCACTCATGATTATCACAGGCTCTTCAGAGGAAGTTACTTTAAGATGATCCAAGAATATTTTAAGCCACACTCCCTTTTGGACAGTACTTGAGAATGTAATGAATTCACTTTCCATTGTTGATAAGGCAACATATGTTTATTTCTTGCTACTCCAAGAGATGGTTGAATTGCCTAATAAGAAAATAAAACCAGATGTAGATTTCCTCTCATCTACGTCTCCAGCCCAATCAGCATCTGTGTATCCTCTCAATTGTAGATCTTTTCCTTATAACACAGTGAGTAGTTAATAGTACCTTTCAATTATCTCAAAATCCTCTTAACTGCCTTCCAATGTACTTCGCCTGGGTTGGATTGATATCTACTTACTAACCCAACAATATAGTAAATATCAGGTCTTGTACACAATATAGCATATATAAGACTTCCAACGGCGCTTGCATAAGGAACGTTCTTCATACGTTCAACCTCTCGTTGCGTTTGGGGACACATTCTCTTACTAAAGGTCTCTCCCTTAGCTATTGGGTTACCTATGAGTTTGCAGTTTTGCATATTAAATCTTTCAAGGACTTTGTTGATATATGTCTCTTAAGAAAGAGACAACAACCTTCTCAAACGGTCTCTTGAAATTTTAACTCTAAAAATATATACTGCATCACCCATATCTTTCATTTAAAAATTAGACGACAACTAACTTTTGATGTCTTTTAGGTATTCGACATTATTTCCATCTATAAGTATGTCATCAACATATAATGTTATAATAATAAATTTACTTCTAGAGCTTTTAGAATAAACACAATGATCTTTGTCTATCATAACAAAGTTATTTATAATAACCACATTATGAAACCGAATATACCACTGTCTAAAAGACTGTTTAAGGCCATAGATTGATCTCAATAATCTGCAAACCTTTTATTCGTCACCTTTTTATTCAAAACCTACTGGCTGTTGTATATAGATTTCTTCATCTAATTCTCCATTAAGAAAAGCAGTCTTTACATCCATTTGATGTAGCTCTAGGTCAAAATTTACCACTATAGCCAGAATTATCATTATGGACGTGAATCTCACAACAGAAGAGAAAGTCTCCTCATAGTCAATTCCTTCTTGTTGTGTATAACCCTTTGTTACTAGGCGACCCTTGTATCTTTCGATACTTCCATCAGTGTTTCGCTTGATCTTAAGAACCCACTTGTTCCCAATTGCTTTACGTCCTTTTGGCAGATCAACCAATTCCTAAACATGATTTGATTTCATGGATGCCATTTCTTCTTCCATTGCCTTAATCCATTCTCCTTTAGCTGGACATAAAAGAGCTTCAGACACATTCATCGGCTCATCATCTTCTTGTAGGTCAACTAAAAGAGTTTGACTCATACCATCAGATCGATATCTTTTAGGTATATCACTCTTTCTTTATAATCTTTGCAATTTAGAATCTTGATAAACATGCCTCATATATTCATCCTAATTCAGAATACTCCCACTTGGTTCAAGTTCTATACTTCTACTGGAGTCAAAAATCATACTCTCACTTAACTCAAAATCATGAACATTCGGATCATTTGGTGGTAGAAGATCATTATCTTCTTCCTCTAGATTTCTTCCACTCGAATGGAGTAATCTTTGAGTATCCATTTCTTGAGTCTCATAGAGAGTAAAGTCTTGACCTACATTGCCCAACTTAGGAAATTCATTCTCAATGAATACGATGTCTCGTGATTAAAATTATGTCACTGTGCCATTTTTGTGCTCACCTATGAAAATGTATCCTTTTGACACTTCAGGGTATCTCACAAATATACTCTCCTTACCTTTTGTACCTAATTTTTCATATTTACTAGAGGTATTATGAACATAGGCAGCATAACCTCAAGGTCTCAAATGGCTTATATTAGGTTTTTGACTAGTTCATAACTCATATGGAGTAGTTATGACAGACTTAGAGGGCACACGGTTTAGAACATAAGTGGTAGTAAGCAATGCATCTCCCCAATAAGAAATTGGCAAATTTGCTTGTGCCATCATAAATCTTACCATATCAAGAAGAGTCATATTTCTTCTTTCAGTAACTCCATTCTGTTGAGGAGTTCTAGAAATAGACAACTGATGCTCAATTTTTTTTATCACATAAAATCTTAAATTCTTCAGAAAGATATTCACGACTACGGTCGGTTCTCAAGGCTTTAATCCTTCTATCTAATTGATTTTCTATCATATTCATAAAAGTCTTGAAGCAACTCAAAGCTTCGGATTTGTGGGATATCAAATAAACGAGACCATATCTTAAATAGTTATCTATGAAGGTGATGAAGTAGTAGGCCCCATGCCTAGCTCTCATATTCATTGGACTACATACGACGGAATGAATTAATTGCAAATAAAATTTGGCTCTAGTTGCTTTACCATATAGTTTTCTAGTTAGTTTTCCTTTGAGGCAATGCTCATAAGTAGATAGGGGTGTAAGCGAACAGAGCTGCTCGTGAGCTATTCAGAGCTCGATTTGAAAAAAGATCGTTTGAGCTCGTTTGTTAAGTTAAACGAGTCGAGCTCGAGCTTCATTTTGAGGCTCGTTGCCGAGCCTGAGCTTTGCGGTATTCGGCTGGTAAAAGTTTGCAAACAAACTCGATAGTAAGCTCGCAAACCCTGTTCATGAACAGGCTTGTGAACCATGTTCACGAATAGGCTTACGAACTATGTTCGTGAACAGGCTCGTGAATCATGTTCGCGAACAGGCTCGTGAACCATGCTCGCGAACAGGCTCGTGAACCATGCTCGCGAACAGGCTCGTGAACAGGCTCACAAACAGACTCGTGAATAGGTTCGTTATACATGTTCGTGAACATACTCATTATACATGTTCATGAATAGACTTATGTTCACAAACATGCTCGTTCATATATTCATTAAATAGGTTCATAAATAGACTCGTGAATAAGTTCATTTACTAGTTAGTTAATTTAAATATTAGTATTAAGTAATGGTATTAAATATATATACTTTACTATAACTATTAGTATTAAATAAAAATAATTTATTTCATTTTTTATAAAAATTTATCT